>PVJX010008128.1:0-67214 GCA_004027295.1 Dolichotis patagonum
AAAGAAAAATGCAATTGCTTGCTTTCTTGGTCCCTTTAATCTCTAATTGTATCCTCTGTTTTCTTTTTGTATGTTTGTGGAATACAGATGCTCCCTAATGATGGGGTTATATCCTACATAATCATATAGGATATTTTCAATATACCATAGGTTGAAAATACCCTAAATTGGAAATGCATTTAATACTGCTAGTCCCCAGAGCATTCTAGCCTATCAGTGTGATGCCCTGTGGAGCACTGGCTGTTTCCCCTAGTAATTGCTCAGCTGACTATGAGCCTAGCTCAAAGCCACTGCCCCGCATCTGGAGAGCACCATACAATATGTTGTTAGCTTGAGAAGAGAATCTAATGTCAGAATTGGAAGTTTGGTTTTTATTGAATGTGTATCACTTTTGTATCAGAATAGAGTGGGAGAATTGTAAGGTGAACCATGGTAAATTGGGGACTGTGTGTTTATCCTCTAGAAATTCTTACAGACAGTTTGGGTGTTTGGCTCCGAAATGTTAGTTCCCAGCCTGTGATGTCACTGGGTGATACAGTCCTTAGGAGGTGGGGCCTAGTGGAAGTTAGGGGATGGAGGTGTACACTTGAAGACATTGGAACTCTGGCTCCTCCTCTTCCTTTGCTTCCCTGCTGCCATGAGGTGAACAGGCATCTTTTGCTACACGCTCCCGCCATGCTGTACTGTGCCACCTAATCCCATGGCAATAGGTCCAAGTGACCATGGACTGAAACTTCTGAAACCATGAGCCCAAATCAGCCTTTCCTTACAAGTTGATTGCCTTGGGCATTTTGTCACAGTGAGAGGAAGCTAACTTACTTGGGCAGTAATCATTCTTAACTCTCCTGTGCCTGAATATATTGTTATTCTTTCTGGAAGCTTTAAAGAATTGTTGTCTTTGGTCCCCTGAAACAAGATGTCTGTCCAGGTTTGAATCTTTTCTTATTTTCCTCCTTTCAGCAACTGGGGACCCTCTTTCAATTTGGAATTTATGTCCTCAGATTTGTACATTTTTCTTCTATTATTTATCATTTATTTTTCTGATGACCTCTTGTGATGGTTTTGTAAGACTGCCCACATTTTTTGACACTTGTCTATTCACATGTAGTGTCAGTGCTTTTGTTCCCTTTCCAAGTCTGTGATTGCTTAGTTACTGGAGTGTGGCAGAAGTGATGCTCTGGGACATTCCAGGCTGGGTTGTTAAGGGCAGGAAGGCTTGCGGAGCAATTGTGTAAGATGTTGCACCCCTGGTACCTCATGGTGGAGGGCTGCAGTTAACAGTCCTAGTGTAGCTAGTTTTCTCTCTGGGCTTTTATTCTGAGAATGAGGAATTAAGTCAAAGGACAGCAGTGGGGAAAGAACCAAGTGTAGTTTATTAGAACAAAGTAAAGCTCTTGCGGGGCCAGGGGTTTAGTTCAATGTCATAAGCGCCTGCTTGGTAAATGCAAAGTTGTGAGTTTGATCCCCAGTACCAAAAAAATAAAAGAAAAGCTCTTGCTAGCTGAGGCCCTTCAAGGAAGGGTGGTGAGGAGGGCCCCAAGTTCAGGGGCTTCCTATGCATTTTGTTGGGCTATTTTGGTAGATGCACAAAAATAAGACAGTGAAACAATGAGAAATAAGACAGTGTGGTTACTGCTTTTAGCTAGGCTTCTGATGTCAGGAGGAGTCCCTTGTACCCCTTCTTCCCAGGGCTTGTCTCAGTTTACCCAGGCTGTTGGCCTGTGAAATGGTTGGTTCCATGTTTAGCCAGGCCTCTGATGTGAGCAGACTTCCCTGCCCTGCTGCCCTCTCGCTTCCTGGGTTCACTGGCTGATCCCATTCTTCAGCCATTTAGGCCCAGGTGCCAGAACCATGACCACCTGGTCTCCTACATCAGCCATTAAGTTATCCCCACAGAGACCCCAGGCATTATGGAGCAGAAAGGACCCTCTCCCAGTTTCTGGAGTTCTTTCAAATTCCGGAGCCACAGAATCCAGGAGTATAAACAAATTACTGTTGTTTTTTTTCTCTAAGCTTTGGGTGGTTTTTTATGCAGCAGTGGTGATTGAACCCTATATACCCTACCCATCACCACCTTTTGGCTCTCTCCTGCCGAAGCAGAGGAAGAAAAAGACGTTGGGTCTCTTGGCCTCAGTCATCCATGGTCTTGTTCTTAAAGTCATGTGGTGGTGAGAAAGCAGGCATTCCATGCTGTATAGGTGAGCCTTCCGCCAGCACCTCACACTGACTCTGCAATCTCTATTCATGACCGTGGCACTGGGGGTGTATCTGCCCTCTTCAGACCTTGTGGAAATATACAGGCCCCCTTCTGTTAACTGGCTCTCTCTGACATGAGACTTCCTTCCAGGCAGGGAGGAACAGTTTGTACACATACCAGACCGTAGGCTTGCGGTAATCAGGATGAATGATGGTTTACCAATTTCACCTTCTTGGATATATGTACAGAGTGTTAGTACCAGAGCTCCAGATTTAGAGAAGCATGAATATCCCCACTTCTAGCCTAGGAAGGTTAAATGCAACATCCAAATGGCTGGCACAAGTCAGATCACATTTCTCAGAGTATGGTCCAAGAGCCACCAGGCTTGCTGAATGAAATTGCTGCAAGTGGAACTTGGGAATCTGAGTTCTGTTTTTTGTTTTATTTTGTTTGTTTTGGAGACAAGGTCTTGCTATATAGTTCAGACTGGCCTCAAATTCATGGTGATTCCTCTGCCTCAGCCTCCTAAGTGCTGTGATTATAATTATGTGCATGTGCCACCACACCCAGGTTGTGAATCTACATTTCTAGTAAGCATGTAAAGGAATTCCTGTGCACACCAAAAGTCGATGCATGCTTAGACACTTTGTATCGGTGTGGCCATTCTGTCAGGGCCAATACACACCCAATACAAAGCACATCTGAAGACCTACAGTAATAATAAAGAGACCCAATGAAAATATCACTGTGTCTGTTCTGGAACAAACAGGAAATTTCAATACAGTCGGCCTTACATCATTGGGCCTACTATGCCTGTGCCAGTACTGAACACACAAAAGACTTTATTTTTTTGAGACAGGGTCTCATGCAGCTCAGGCTATCCTTGAATTCACTTTATGGCCCAGGCTGACTTCAGCCTCCTAAATGCTGGGATTACAGGCATGTGCCACCACACTCAGCAGTGACTTTTTTCTTTTCTTTCTTTCTGTTTTGAGGCAGGTTTTCACTATGTAGTGAAGGCTGGCCTTGAACTCAATTATGTAGCCCAGGCTGACCTTGAAACTCACAGTGACCTTCCTGTCTCAGCCTCTCGAGTGCTGGGATTACAGACATGTACCACCACGACCAGTTTGTAATTTTTTTCCAATCCTTCCCTAATTAGTAATGATTAACAACTCTGTGTGTGTATATGTGACTTTGATATAGGGGAACTATAATTCCCAACCTGCTAGATGTTTGAAACACAGAGTTCATGTTCTCTGGAATCTAGGAATGAATTCTAGGAACAACAGAGATTAAGAGTAGGAATACTTTGAGAGAAACCTTCTGTCTGAGAGGGACGGGAGCGGGCCCAGAAAGTGGGTTTCCCATCAACCCTGCTTCTCAAGGGTATTTACTGAGCAAAGCCATGAGGTGAGGCAGGCTTAAAGTGGGACAGAACTATCATGAATTAAGAAGATTACAAGTATAGTCGCTTGATCCAATGGCAAACCATAGGATGGGTGTGAGGGGGGACAAAACTACAGTCAACCAATAGGATTACAACAAGTATAGTTGCTTGGGTAATACTGATTAAATGGGGGTGATATGGGGAAGGAAGTCACACAGCAAGCCCACATGGCATGGACAAGGACTTTCCTGGAAGGGCTGGTTAAGGAGGTTTGGTTCTCCACCCCAAGGTGATTGGTGCCTACTTCAGTCACTGTTGTTCATCCCTAGGTGAGTACTTCTTTCTGTTGAAGCCTGGCCTTCAGAATATACCTCCAGCCACAGTTGTCTTCTGCATTGACCTCTTGAGGGCCCAGCCCTGTCTGATTGTCTGCAATATTTCTACCTAAGTTAGCTATCTATAATATGACTAGGGATTGAACTCAGGGCCTGTGCACTGAGCTAATCCCCGCCCCCCCCCCCCCCGGTTTTTCCAGTTTGAGATATGGTCTGCCAGGTTACCTAGGCTGGGCTCCTGCCTTAGCCTCCCGGAATGCTGGGACCATGGGTGCGAACCACCACATCCACTAGTATAACAACTCTTTACATAGCTTTTATCTCTTATTAGTATTATAAATATGTAGTCTAGAGATTATTTAAAGTTTATAAATTAAATGCTAACATTATGCCATTTTATACAAGGGACGTGAATATCTGTACATTTTGGTATCCAAAGGGTTCCTGCAATTGACTCCCAATGGCTACCAAAGAACAACTGTGTTTACCGTCTTGGACACAAAACCCTTTCAGTAATGGTATTCTATACTCTGCTCCCAGAAAGCAGATAAAAAAACTGCAGGGCTCCCAGCACTGGTTTCCTCTTCAGCTAGCCCGCCCCCTAGTGGCTCACTCTTGCTAACATTCCAGAGGCAAATTGGACTGGTAAGAAAGTTTGCAAATTCAGAACACCATCTAGTTAAAATTTTGATTTTATATTTTCGGCTTTAGTTCCAGTCTCAAAGTTCTTTTGGTTTGCAAGAGCCAAAACTTACTGTTATTTATCAGGTTTATAAAGTTCCAAAGTTGTGGGTAGCAGCTAAATTTTAGTCCTTGATTGCTTTGTTTTCAGCAGCCCTGGCCTGATTGAGGGTTTTTGATAAGGAGACCTGCTTGTAAAAATTCTAACCTGGAATGAAAAAGCAATGTTTTAGAATGTGGTCTAATTCTTTTTCATTATTAGTTCATCCCTAATCTGAAAACCCTGAAATGTATTAAAACCTGAAATATTTTGAATGCCAACTTGACTCCACAGATGGAAAATTCCACCCCAAAAAACTAACTTGTGCACAAATGTATTGAAAATAGTGTAAAAAGTTACCTTTAGGCTATATGTATAAAGTGCATGTGAGACAGACGTGGGTTTTATGTTAGACTTATATCCCGTCCTCAGGATATCTCATTATGTATTTGCAAATATTCCAAAATCCAAAACCACTCTGGTCCCAAGCATTTCAGGTAAGGAGTGTAGTTGAATTGCTCGGGTTTTGGTGCATACCTTCTCATCACTTAAGTACAAATTTCATGTCACCCAGAGTACGCATAGCAATGAAGTTCCCTTATCCTAGGTACCATAGCCCATACCTGTAATCCCAACACTCTAGGAAGCAGGATTGCAAATTCCAGCCCAGCCTGGGCAATTTAGGGATGTAGCAAACCCCCCTTTTATTTTTATTTCAATTTAAAATTTAAAAAGGGCTGGGGATATAGCTCAGGGCAGAAGTCTGAGTTCAATCTCCAGCACCCCCCTCCAAATCCCTTAAATAAACCAGCTCATCATTTCAGTAACCAGCTCAGCATTTCACTATGAAAGTATTCTCCCTCCAACAGACCTGAGAGAACTGTGCCTTAAAATTTGTTAATGACTCTGAAAAATGATGAGAATCTCGCAAAGTAGAAACATCACATTAGGAACACAATTTCACCAGGGAAAGACAAAAGCTTGCTAAAATCAAATAACACTGTGGGTTAACTGAAGTAATTTATAAGTCAATTAATTCTGGTTGTTTTTATTTAAAATGTATCAATAGTAAATGTGACAATTAAAATACCAACTTTACCAAAGGCCTGTAACAACAGTGATCTCTCCACAGTGGGCCTCAGTTTCTGTTCTCTAGGGAAAATGATTTTTTTTTTTTTTTGAGACAGGATCCCTGTTTGTAGTTCAGGCTGGTGTTGAATTCACTCAGTAGTTTTGCCTCAACCTCCTGAGTACTCAAGCCACCTTCATGCCTCAGCCTCCTGGCTTTAGTTCTTTGTTTAGTGCTTGAGGTTTATCCATTTATGTTTTGCTTTTTTCCTATGACTTCCTAATATGATTATGTCTTTTTATTTTTGTTAGCTAAATAAATCATAATTACCAAGATGTGAGGGAATTTCACTATGGGAGTTATGTAGAATACCACAATTCATGTAATTGTGTAGAATGCTGCAGTTCAGGCTGGCCTTGAACATTCTGTAGCCCGAACTGGTCTTGAATTTATGGCAGTCCTCCTGCCTCTGCCTTCCTGAGTGGTGCTGGGGTTACAGGTGAGCACCACTATGCCCGACCCCTCAGTTCTTTTTTAAAAAACTATGTCTATTTTTATTCCTACATGTTTGTGATACATGATGAATACATTCATTGTGGGGAGTTGGTACAAAGACACGTTGCATCTTAGTTATTTTTACTTTCCTTCTCCCCGCCTTCTTCCCCTCTTTACTCATGGACACCTTCCGATTTCTAAAAAAGTCTACCTCCCTATTTTGTACTGTCAGTCTTTTGTTTTGGTACCAGGGATCGAACTCACGACCTTGCACTTACCAGGCAAGCATTTGAACTGTTGAGCTAAATCCCTAGCCCTCTATGTTAGTTTGAATTATCTATTCTTTGGACCATATGGTTCTCTTATATGAGAAACCATGTATATATGTACAGAGTCTGCCAAAAAAATGTATATATTGGGAACAGAAAAACATGTAGAAATACATTATTATTATTAATTGATTGGCCTGGGATGTAGCTCAGTGGCCCAGCACCTCCCTGGCAAGCACAAGGTCCTGAGTTCAATATCCGGGTACCCCCTAGTACATTGACTGAGACATCATGAGATTAATACAAGTTAGCTTTGGGCTCTGCAAGAGGTGCTTAAAGTGGTGGCTGTTTGCTTCCAGACTTTTATTAGTATGGTGACCTGCAGGAGCGTATGCATATTTTTAAGAGGATGCTGTGTATATATACAAATAAAGACCAAAATAGAAGATAGATAAAGAGGAAGTAGGGAGATCTTTTCCAAACGGATGGGGGAAAATGAGGGGAGGGAGGGGAGAGAGAGGGAATTGAAAAAAGAAAAACCGAGGGAAAAAGACTAGAGCTTTTATAAATGAGAGGGGGGCCAAGAGTTGAAAGGGGCAGGGTAGAAAGAGAAGGGTAGGGAATGAAACAAAAGAGACACAAAAAAAAGACATGTTATGTGCATGGACCAATGACCCATGAGTAATTGTAATCATGTACTGCTAACAGGGACTGATAAATACAAAATAAAGTGAACTTTACTTTGGGTTTCTCATATAAGAGAAAATATGCAATATTTAACCTTTGGTATCTATTTTGTTTAGCATTATGATCTCAGGGTGCATCCATTTTCCTACAAATGACTCAAATTTATCTTTTTTCATGGTATAGTAGTATATTTTGTATAAATACCACATTTTCTCTATCTGTCCATCTGTTTTTTGTTTTTTTTTTTTTGGTACCGGGGATTGAACTCACGACCTCACGCTTGTAAAGCAGGCACTTAAGCCACTGAGCTAAATCCCCAGCCCTATCTGTCCATCTGTTGATGAACATACAGGCCACTTCCAAGATTTAGCTGTTATGCATTATGCTGCTATAACCATGGGTATGCATGCATCCCTGTAATATTATGTCTTTAACTCTTTTTGGAAGATACCTAGAAGAGATATAGATGGGTTGAATGGAATTTGGATTGTTTTGTTTTGTTTTTTGGTACCAGGGATCGAATTTACCACCTTGCACTTACCAGGCAAGCACCTGAACTGCTGAGCTAAATCCCTAGCCCTCTATGTTAGTTTTTGGAGGAATCACCATACTGATTTCTAGTTGTACCAGTTTACATGCCCACCAACCGTGTACAAGGGTTCCTTTCCCCCACAGCCTTGCCAGCATTTGTCATATAATAGTTATTATGCTATACTGTTCAGGGAATGATGACAAGAAAAAGATCAAATCTGTGATGTTTAGTGTGGGTACTTTTTTTTTTTTTTTTTTTTTAGCTAAAGACTCACTGTGTTGTCCAGGCCTCAAACTCTGGGCTCCTTCCTTGGTGTCTAGAGTAGCTAGATTATTAGTACACAACACCACCCTGCCACAGGGCTCTTTTCACCCCTCTAAATGTTTTCCTCCTATGGTTGGCTGAGTCACAACTGCAGAACCTGTGGATGGGCCAGACGCTGACTCCACCATCTCCACTGCGTCTGAGCCACGGCTGGATCCCCACCTGGCCCGGCCTCCATTCTCAACTCCAGCCCTCAGCTCTGACCTCAGCAGGTCTTGGTGGCCCACCTGGCTGTGTCAGCCAGACCTTTACTCTTGAGGCACCTGGCCCAGGAGAAGCACATCTTTCTCAGGCTGGGGTTGCTGCGTGTACTCACGCATCGGCCACACTCTCAGAGGTTGGGCAGTTAGAATTAGAAGCCCTTTTCTTCTCCTCTTAGTATTAAACATCCAGCCACTGGTCTGCAGGGATGGGACCTTTCACACCCCACTGATTCATGGCACAAATCATGACAGGAGTAGGAAGCCCTCAGCAACGCAGTGCATAGTCAGAGTCCCAGGGTCCCAGGGAGAGCAGCCCAAAATCTCTGACTCAGCAGGATTCTGAAGGAAAAGGGTAGTGGTTTACCAGGTGGCCCCCACAGCATATGTCCCAGGTCCTAGACATTTTCAAACACATGACTCACTGCTTGTCAGTGCAGCCACATGGGCGGGCTGGATTCATCCGTGACCCAAGGAGAACAGTCACTCCACGTCCTCTCCAGAGGGTCTTTTGGAGAAACAGTTACCTGCACCTTCGCAGGTGCTCCACCCACATGAAGCAGGACAGCCACGTGTCCCGGACGCTGAGCGCCCTAGACGTTCACGTCAGGCCAGTGCAGCAGCGTGAAAGGACCCGCGCTGTGGAGCTGGACCCAGCAACAGAGGCCCTGTGTCAGGCTGCTCCTTGGAGCCATAGCTGCTCGGGTTGTTACTCGTGGTTCACTGGAAGCAGGAGGGACGCGTCCGAGCTGGCTGGGGCGGGAGGAGAGGGGAACTCTGGCAGGGCCTTGACTGTGGTCTCCTCAGGAAGCAGCTGGCAGGGCAGGGTACGCAGGTTAGGACTGCCTCGTCTGAATAGTTTCAGTGGGTGCTGGGGTGGGAGCACCCCCAGTTGTCTGTTCCTTGGCCCTGGAGTGATTAAGGCAGAGTAGTAGGTAGTGGTTCAGAGCATAAGAGCGCAGTAAGGAGGAGGTCGGGGCTGGGCTCGGGATTGGCTGGTCTGAATGAGTGGTGGGCCCACAGGCAAGCCATTTACTTCCTCTGAGAACTGGATGGCAGGGTGGGATGTGATGAACCTTTGATTCCCAGAGGATGGTGGGTTTCCCACGGTTGGGGGCTGCAGCTGTACTGTAATCAGTTATGAAGCAAAAGTTAATAGTGGATTTTTCAAATGGTGAATCTAGTTCCCAAATATTAAGTTCACTGGATGCATAAGGAAACATAAAGTAACATTTAAAAAGCTAAATATACCATCATTCTTTTGTTATCTGTTAAAGCTAAAGTGAAAGCAAAAGCGTACGTTATGGCAGATTTTTTGATCGGATCAAAAGTGGGCCAAGCTAGAGCTACTCCCCCCCACCCCCAGGGGAGGATGCTTCTGATATAATAGTATAGACAAAATGATTCACAGAACAATGGGAACAAACAAAGGAGATGGTGCAGGGACTCTTTGCAGCAATAGGGACATCTTTCAGTGGTTATTAAAAAATGGGATGATGGCTGCCTTAGAGGGGGTGTGGTGCACTCCTGTAATCCCAGCACTGGGGAGGCTGAAGCAGGAGGATTATTGCAAGTTCAAGACCATCCTGGGCGACACAGAGAGCCCAAGGCCAGCCCAAACCACATAGCAAGACCCTATCTCAAAAAGACAAAATAAATAAATAAACAAACAAACAGGATGAATAGCTGGGGCTGGCTGTATTTGCTTGTAATCCCTGTACTCTGGGAGACAACTGAGGGAGACACTGTCTCTTAAAAAACAAAAACACTTTGAATGTACAATGGGGATAGATACTGGGCCAGCCTGGGAAAATTTCCTCTACCTAACTTGGTAAAATAGCAGGCAACTAACCCTGCCCATTTGCCAGCATTGGTGGGACTGGATGGGCACTTGTTCCCCTGAGCAGGGTAGGCTGCTAACAATGGTCCTTTGTGGAGTCCCTGCCAAAGGGAGTTTATGGAAAAGCTTGTGAGTGACACTCAAGGCAATTGTTGGGATTTGGGCCCAGAACATTGTCTTTTGAGAGACAAAGTAATTTTGAGATTGCTGCTGTGACTTAAATACATACCTTAACATCTTGACATCTGAAATACTCAGGGTCTAGGATGCTGGTAGAGAAATGTTCAAGTGAAGAAAGTGCACTGACCAATTAATCCGTAATAACAGGATGCATGCACCGGGTGGGGGTAAGGAGGTGTCCTAAGTTAGGAACCTTTGTTCCCCCTGCAGCTGACTTTGGAATCACCTGTGGAGCTCAGTCGTGTGGCCAGTTGGGCCATATGACCAATAACACTGCTTGGTTTATGAATGGAGATTTTGAAGTGATAGGAGAGCTTCCGATTGGGAATGCTCTGAAGAAAGTGACAACAAAGCCACTTGGACTAGCATGCCACTTGCCTCTACATTTGGGTTGCCAGTGACTTGTGAGCAGTGGCCAGTGTCTGCCAATGTGGTCAGGCAGGGGCAATGGACAAGTGGCCTATTGACCAGATGCCTGAGTGGGGCACAGCCCTATGGGAACCTGTGGGACTCTAAAGGAGGTCATGTTGACACCCATCAGAAGACCCACATTCCAAGATCAGAGGATGTTTCAAGCTGGGCAGATATTCTCACACAGGTGGCTGCTGGCTGCATCCCACGAATGGCAGAGCGGGGCTGCCACAGTGCAGAGATGGTTGAGTCCAGGCATGTTCCTCTCACATCATGTGAGGCACAGAGCACCAATAAGAGCCATTCTGCCTGCCAACGAGACAGGCTGTGGGGCAGACTTCTGGGGGAAGGCTCCTGCATGTATGTGGCAAACCAGCCTGACATCTGCCACTCCTGGAGGCTGTGCATAGGGTCTGGTAGTCACTCTGAACTAGGCTCAGTTTACCCTTAAGAGGTCAGAGCACATTGAAAGGGTGGGGATGGGCCAGGCATGATGACACACACCTGTCATCCCAGCACTCTAGGAGGCTGCTACAGGAGGATCAGCCCAGCCTGGGCCACTCAATGAGCAGGGAGATGCTGTCTCAAAGGGGCAGATGTTGGGTATGTTCAGTACAAAGGACTTGAGTTTAGTCACCAGTACTGAAAGAGAGAATAAATATAAGGATGAGAGTGGAAAATTTAGCACCAATTTGGAAATGTGCTAAGTCACTTTTCCTCAGACCAAAGGACACATTCCGCAGCCCATAATGTCTAACAGTGGGCAAACAGAATTTTTTTTTGAAACGGTCTCATCTGCAGTTCAGGCTAGACTTGAACTCACAGTGAGTCTCCTGCCTCAGCCTCCCAAGCGTTGGAATTACAGGCATGTGCTACCATGTCTGGCCAAGATATTGTTTTCAAAGCAATAGTTTGATGAACTGGAACAGGCAAGGGAAATATTTGATGACTAAACTCAGGGGAGATAAAGGCGGAAGGACTGGTTGTACACCTTTACAACTGTGTGTTCACACTCAACACTGGTGGGTTCCTGCGCTCCTCTGGTGATCTGGGGTGGAGGAGGTAGGAGAAGATGCTGGCATGAGAATACTTTTATCCCGCACCATCACACCTCAACTTTTTTCCTATCCAGTACAGGGGATTAAGACAAAGGTTCAATTGCATCTACCAGAAGTAGTAAAGACCCCTAAGTAACAGTGTGCATACTTTTAATCCTTTATGTCCAGATTCTTAAGGGCCTGATGGGGTGGTTGAACTCCATCTGCCAAAATTGGGGTCAAAGCCAGGTATGGTAGTGTGCATGCGTCATCCCAGCACTTGGGGAGGTCGACGCAGGAAGACCACAAGTTCAAGCCCAGTCTAGACCATTTAGCAACTTAGTGAGGCCCTGTTTTAAAATTAAAAAGGGCTGAGGATGTAGCTCAGTGTGAAGGCCCTCTGTTCAATCCTCAGTGCAGAAAAAAAAAAAAAACACAAAAAAACATGAACAGGGATCAACATGAGTCATGATGGAGACAACCCATTGGTGTGTCCCCAGGTAGCCACCCATGTGCAGGCGATGGGCTGAGAGGGAGGCACTAGTGAGACTGGTATTCCTGCCAGCAATCTGGACTAGCACAGTGGCCAACCTAACGTCCCTTTCAAAGATGGAAATTTTAGGGTACAAACAAAAAGGAAGTATAATGGAGGCTGAGAGTCAAGGCACGAACAAGTAGATTATGCAATGAGGAAAATCGAAGAACACTTTGAAAGACGCCCAGAGGAGGAGATGACATGGTCTCTTGAGCTCCGTTACAACACCTAGCCGAAAGAGTGAAGCTGAGCGTTTAGATTCCTCCTGCTTTGGGAACCTGGAGCATTTTGAATGGAGACCTGGGCAGCTCTCTGACTAGGAATGCTACCCTTTGGGAAGAGGAGAGGATGAGTAATGTGGGAGAGGCTGGGGCAGGAGCTCAGGGACGAGGCTGAACCAATGATCACATCTGCTGTTTTCTAGCTTGCATCTTCTCCTTAGCTCTGAGGGTAAAGCTCCAACTAGTCCAGATTGCTGGCACAGCCTCCTCTGAAGCCCCTGCCTTCACTTTCCTTGCCTTATTTCCTCCCCATGCTGGGAACTTTTCCCTAAGAACCTCCTTGCTGCCACTGCCATCATACTCTGAGTCCGAGGCCAGGCCAGGTGAGTGCTAGGTGTCTGACTAGGTTTGTGCCTGTGTTGTATGGTGCAGTTGTTAGTGAAATAAAATTAGAAATACATTCAAAAGTCTTGCAACTGCCTCTTTCAGACATAACTGATGGAAATTGGGAGTCTGAGATACCAATCCACCTATTCTGAGTCTAGACAGCCTTAGTGTCAATCTGCACTGTTTTCTGTTCTACATAGCCACACTGCCCTTGTTTTAGTCTACAAAACTGCTACATTCCTTTCAACCCCGGGGGCCTTTGCACATGCTCTTTCTGTGTAATACATTTATGCATTTTTTCAGCAAAACCTACTTTGACCTCTTTGATTAGATCAAAATATTCCTCTATTCCTATGAAAGCCTGCCAAATATTTCCTGAGTGAGTGGACAGGTGAATGGATGAGTGATTCCTCTGGCAGTGACTTAGAGAACCTCCAAGGTTTCAGTGACATGTGCCTGTCTGTCTTTATCTAGGGCTCTCTTTATACAGAATCTTCTCTCCCCTGCTTCTCCCTGTTTCCGGCTTACTCTGTCTCAGGCCTGGCAGGAGTACCCCACCTAGTTAACAGCTGCTCTTACCTTCTGGTCCTGGAAGTGTTGTTATACCTGCTAGTGCACCACCTAGGAAGGTCAGCAGCTACTGCCTTAGAAGACTAGGAACTATACTTCTGTGGTGGCTCGCCGGGAATCCCAGCCCTCAGGTGGCTGAGGCAGGAGGATCGCTGTGAGTTCGAGGCCAGCCTGGGCTCCATACTTAGTTCAAAGCTAGCCCGACCGCATAGTAAAACCTTGCCTCAAAAAGAATTAAAAAAAAAAAGGCTCATGGATTCTGTGTCACGCTCCAGAAAGGCTGTCTGAGAGGAAGTTTCTGGTTGGTCCGGCCTTAGACAAGGGCAGTTGCTTCATATTAGAGCACTACATAGACATTGGTTCTGATCTTTCCACCATGTCGCCGGACGCCCAAATTACACATAGCTGAGTCAGCAGCGACAGGAGAGGAGCCCCACTTGCTTGACTCCACAGTTCAGAGCTCCCTAAAAAGCCAGAAGGCATACTTCCAGGATATGGCCTGACTTGGGAAGCTGTTTCACTACCGACGTCTTCGTGCTAACAAGGGCTTCCTGCTGATGAACCGGGCAAGCCAAGCGCATATCCTCGCTCAACACAATAGGAAGTTGAAAGTTGAAGCCCAGCCGGCGCCTGAGGGGGAGCAGATGGTAGGCAGGCGAACGGACAGACCCTAGAGCTCAGGAGCGGGGTCCGCGCCCCTCCACCGGCGCTTGCGCGTTGTGCTCTCGTACCCCGCTCAACCCCGCCTTCAGCACCCGGGTTTTCAAATTTGAAACCTGCTTCTTTTCCCGCCCGAACTTGTAGACCAGCAGCGGGAGAAGGCAGGGCCGCACGCCAGCCAATCACGCCTCAGAGGCTTTTCCGCTCTGCCCAGGAGATGACGACAGCAAGCGCAGGCGGGCAGCCCGCCAATGGCCAGCTGCGCCCGGCCGGCCCCGCCCCTAGGGGCTCAAGCGCAGGGCCGAGCCCGGACCGCCGGGGCACTGCCTGCCTGGGTCCTGTAGCGCTGTTTTAGGTGCTCGGAACTCCTCACTCGCTGGAAACTGAGGTCCAAAGACGCCAGGGAGCCATCGGGGTCGCCAAACGAAGCGGGGAAGACGCAGTGACCCCCCAACCTGGGGAGGGTTCGCCAAGGGACCAGTCTTGGAGCAGGCACCCCGACAGCCTGAAGCCGCTCCAGGCGGGTGGGCGGGGCCCCGGGGGGCTGTGTTCCCCCGCGGGACCCGGAGGGGCGGGGGCTAAGGGTGGGCGTTCCCGTGGGCGGGGCGTTCTGGGGGCGGGGCCGGAGCCCTTATTTGTTGCCCTGTGTCAGTTACATTGTAACAAAAGTGGTACAGCCGCCCTTCTAGCTCGCACCCTAGGCCAGCCGGCTGCCAGGTGTCGCCGACATGGAACCCGTGTCTAGCAACATCCAGGTCCTGCTGCAAGCGGCCGAGTTCCTGGAGCGCCGCGAGAGAGGTGAGAAAGAATCCTGGCGGGATTCCTGGGCGACTCTGCTGACACTGGCCGTGGCTCCTAACTTGAACGATTCATTGATCTGGGGCAGTTAAGTTACTCCCGGGCGCTCCCGCCCTGAACTCAAGAGGAAGCGGCGAACGGTCGGGCAGGGAGGGTTTGGGGAGATAATCCTGACGCCAAGACCTTACCGTGCCTTGCCAGGGGTCTGCTGGGACGAGTCCAGCCCCAGCCTGACACTGGCCGGAACTCTCTCTGGCAGAGGCGGAGCATGGGTATGCGTCGCTGTGCCCGCACCACAGTCCAGGGCCCATCCACAAGCGGAGGAGGCGACCCCATTCACAAGCTCCTGGCGCGCTGGACAGTGGGCGGTGAGGAGAGCCGGGGGGTGGTGGGCCCAGGGCGGGGGCATTGTCCCTCACAGGCCTCTCCTGCGCTCACTTCCTCCTTTTTGCATCTTCCAGACCAGGTACCCTACTCTGAGAGGCATTCAGTCTCCTCCTGCCATCTGGTCACTCCTCAAACATCCCTCCCCCCCATTCAGACTCCTTCTTGAGTGCCTTTGATGTGCCAGAAAGTGTGCACAAGACTGTCCTGGGTCTCACTTCACTCACACCTGCACTCCGTACATACACCTCCCCCTCTTCTTTTCTCTCAGTGCATCAACCCTGTGCATATGCTTTTCCTTCCAGTTTGCCTTTCCATCCAATACCTGCTGTGGGAAACTTCTGTTTTGTGCTCAGCTCAACTGTGACTTCTGTCCCGGGAGCCTTTGTTGCCTGGTTGGCAGGGAAGCTCCATTTGGACCCCTGCAACCACCTGGGCAGGACTCTCAGCATTTGGTTCTTGGTGGTGTCTGTCTTCTCTTGCCCTTTTCCCTGAGGGCTCTGGTGCTTGAGGCCAGCACAAGGGCCTCAAAGACACATTGTTTGGGGCACATATCTGCAGCCTTAGGGGGTCCTAGAGCAAAGGGTGAGGCCAGTAGCTGACAGCCCCTCACCTCATCCTCCCTGGTATTGGCAGATCTGTGCACAATGAGCTGGAGAAGCGCAGGTGAGTTCTACCCCAGCCCTGCAGCACCAAATCCCAGGAGCCACCTCCCTCGGGCCCTCCCTTCTCCATTACCCTCTGGCCTTCAAGTCGAGCTTGGACTCGCACTGCCCTCCAGACCCTTCCCCCCAGGAGGGCCCAGCTGAAGCGGTGCCTAGAGCAGCTGAAGCAGCAGATGCCCCTGGGGGCTGACTGTGCCCGATACACCACGCTGAGCCTGCTTCGCAGAGCAAGGACACATATCCAGGTGAGGGGGCCTTCCCTGCACCTAGGGCAGCTCGCCAGGCTGTGTGAAGGGATGAGGTAGAACTAGGGAAAAGGGCCACGTATAGACCAACTGTGTGACTTGGGAGAGTTCTCTGGACTGTTTCCAAATTAAGAAATAGGAAGAAAAGCAGAAAACTCAAGAGTTGTTCTGAGGCTTCAGTGAACTCACCCTGTGTATTCAACAATGTTCATTGTTATTACTGCTATTATTCTTAGATCTCAGCTGCTTGACCTGAGACAAGTCATTGTAGCCTGTCTGGACTTCCGTTTCCTCTTCTGTTTGGCTGGGAGAGAACTGTGGGAAAGATTTCGTGATCTTATGTCAGGGTCCCTTAGGTTGTTGAAGGTGGTCCCTGCTCTCTGGCCCCCATATTTCAAGGCCTCCTGTTGTAAGTTCTCTGTCCTGATGCTCTTCTAGGAGGCAGTTACGGGAATCAGAGGGGGCAAGGACTGTAAAGAACCAGCAGTGGCTGGACATGGCAGCATAGACCCAGGAGTCAGCTAGGATTACACTCACATGGTATAATTTCAGCACTCTGGGAGGCTGAGGCAGGACTGCAATTTCAAGCCCAGCTTGGACAATTTAGTGATTTTGTGAGACTGTGTCTCAAAAAAGGGCTGGGGATTCAGCTCAGTGTAAACGTGCTAGGTTCAATCCCCAGTAGGTGGTTTAAAAAAAAAAGGAAGTAAAAGCCAGTTACTGTCCTTCCTAGGGCTGTTGCAGCTGCCTTGGCAGAAGCCTCCACCCCCTGGTGGACAGGAGTGGTTGTGCAAACCCAAAGAACCAGGCAGCTCCAGCCATGTAGGCATCAGAAATTCTTTTGGAAACAATAAACTTTCTTGTCCTCCTGGCCTTTCTGATAGGGGAAGAAGGGAGGCACAGCTGGGATAAGGGGCAGGTGGCACAGCTGATGAGAGGTAGATTCGGGATCCAGGCCTAGGCTCCCTGATTTACATTCTTTCCTTAAACAAATATTTATTGAGCACCATTTTAGGCTCTGGGGGCCAAAGCAGGAATAGATCTATGTACCTTCCAGTACATAAATCATGGCTGTGGGGAAGTATTTGCCCTGTCTCATAGTTGCCTGCTGCCAGCCTCACTGTAACTGAATACTCTGCTTGGTAAATGGAGCTTTCGGGGCATGGCTCTCAGGTGGACGGCACATGCTCCTCAGGCGCTGGCTGGCCCATGGGCAGGGCCTGAGGATGGCTCCTCCCTTGAGCCCCATCACTCCTCTCCTTTGTTTGAGCCTTTTTGTTTTCTGTTGGGCTTCCGTTATGCTGTCTTTGCCCCAGAATGACCTGTACATAGATCTGGCCAGGTCCATCTCCACCTAAATACGCCTGACAGACACAACCTCGGCCTGTCACTCCCTGTGAAACTTGATGTCCTCTCCAGCCCAGGGCTCATCACTAAATCCTACCCATCCGCTTCAAAAAAAGTTGCTCTTCAGGCTTCTCCAGCTCTCTCCTGGTGCTTCATCCCTGTCCTTGTCTGTGTATCCTTTTTTACAACCTTTTGTCCAAGTGCTACCTCAGCCCATCCTCCCCTTCTTGTTGAGTAAGTAGTGCTGCCTTTTGCCCACCAAGAGCTGTGCATAGGAGAGTCCTTGGCTTCCAGATTCTGAAGTCAGGCTGGGCGAGGTGGCGCACGCCTGTAATCTCAGCACTTGGAGGCTGAGGCAGGAGGACCTTGAAACTGAAAGACCAGCCTGTGCTAGTGAGTTCAAGGCCACCCTGAACTGCATACAGACCCTGGCTCAAAAAGACAAATCAAACATGGGGAAGAATGAGGGGTGGAGCCTCAGGGCTCCTGGGAGGACCCTTGTTGGGAGTTATAAACTGCTAGCCGTTGTTTAGCCCGTAGTTTTCTGTGAATTAGTCAGCAGCACTAAGTACATCTATTAGGAAAAATCTGGCTTTTCAGCTTCCCTTAAGGAAATGGGGAGATCTGGCAGTTGCTATGTGGCAGCATCTGACTGGTTCCTGGAATGGCTGCTTCTGGGGGCCACAGTACACAGCTGCCAGGGTGCCATGTTCCCCAGTCCTTATCGTTGTTATACCCTACTTCATTTTATCACTCAACTAAGGTTTAAGGGCATTTGAAATTACATAGCCCCCCCGCCCATGCTATGCCCGATTAGACAGATCATCTCTGGGTGTAGAAGGGCAGAAGGCTAGCTTCCCAGAGGACATGGAGCCACTCCTTAGGGCCCAGACTAATATATGTGGCCTGTCTAGTAGACAGTGGTACCTCATGGCTGCAGCCCAGTGCCAAGTGGCATTAGCGTGAGGCCTGAGGCTTAGGCCACTGACCCCAGCCCCTGCCTGCTCTTATGGGTTCTGCAGAAGTTGGAGGAGCAGGAGCAGCGGGCCCGGTGGCTCAAAGAGAAGCTGCGCAGCAAACAGCAGAGCCTGCAGCAGCAACTGGAGCAGCTGCAGGGGCTGCCAGGGGCAAGGGAATGGGAACGGCTGCGGGCAGACAGCCTGGACTCCTCGGGTCTCTCCTCTGAGCGCTCTGACTCTGACCAAGGTGAGTGCCCCCAAGGGTTGGGGGGCATGTGGGTGGGCCGTGTTTCCTGACTGGATCCCCCTACCTTGTGCAGAGGAGCTGGAGGTAGATGTGGAGAGCTTGGTGTTTGGGGGCGAGGCAGAGCTGCTGCGGAGCTTCAGCATGGGCCAGGAACACAGCTACTCGCACAACCCCAGAACGTGGCTATGATGCTCACTGCTTAGACTGCCCTCCACTCACTGGGCTGATCCTTCCACGCGGGAGCCCTCACCGAGCCTTGGGGGCTCCTCTGAGTGATCTGTTGGAATGGACTGAACTGACACTCCTATGGGAATGTCCCTGCACATTGCTGCTGGCTACCAGGTGGCCCCTCCTGTGGGGGTGAGGAAGGCCTGGGCCACCTCAGAGCCCCACATGGCAGGCAGCTTGGGCCTTCTAGGCATTATTGTAGCACTTGCTTGTGCTGCCCGCATAGAAGCAGAAGCCTCCCAGACCCTCATGTTCCCAGACAAGGGCCCTTCCCTTTACCCCACACACTGTACAGTATTCTCATTAAAAGTCTCTCCTAACTTCCTGTCCATGGTCTTGCCTGATGAAAACAGAGAAGTCCCAGCCACAACTAGAAAAGAGGAAACAAGATCAGCAGACAGCACCAAAACTGACTATGGCAGGAACATATCTTTAATCCAACTCAGGCTGTTTCCTCTGTGATGGTGCTGGCACTGATGTGATTTGCCTAAGATTCCAAACCAAGAGACAGGAGTCTGGATCCAAACCAAAGCCTTGATTCCAGCACTGAGGCTGACTGAATTTGACAAACATTTATTGAGTGCCTGTTATGTGCTAGGTATTGTTCCAGGTACTTGGGTCACAGAGAACAATCACAGCCCTGCATTCTGCCAGTGACCCTGGGCAAATCTTCGCACCTGTCACCAGCTGCCCAATGGAGGAATAAGCAGGATGGGCTTAGATGCGGAGGCCATGGTGTACTGCAGATGTGACAGGACACCTGCCTGACCCACCACCCAGACAGCACAGAGGGCTGCGAGCTGAGTTTTAATAATAAAGTACAGTGGGGAGAGGGCGGAGGGAGCAGTGCCACGCTGCCTAGTAACCCATGCTAGTGCTGGTGGCAGGGCCTACACCAGCTACACAAACTGTTGTTGCTGCTGCTGCTGCTTGGTGGCAGCCTTGTTGGCAAGGTCCTTGGCCTTTTCTGTAGCTGCCAGCGCTGTCTCCTTTGCCTTCTCCTTGGCTTCCTTGGCTGTCTCCACAAGTGTTTTGGAAGGGGCCTCACCTGCAGTAAAGGGCAGTGGGCTGGCTTCAGATAATGCCTGGAAGACTCGCCTACTCAGTGCTACCAGACAGTCACTTAGTATGGGCTACGGCCCTTTAGAAAAGTGGCTCCCTCTGCTCCTTTCAAACAAGGTGTCCCAGGCTCACAGAGGCACTACCTCAAATTTTAAGCAGATGAGGTTCCACCAACAGTGCCAAGAGCTTACCTTGCAGCTTGGCCAAAATGTATTCAAAGCCCTTCATAGTCTTGGTCACATTACTTTTGAACCGGGCGAGGCCAAATTCCTGGTAAAAGATTGAGGGGAGGGGGAAAGGATTGGGAGCTGCCCAGTGACCTCTGCTCCAGCCTTAATGCCCAAAACCCTGAGTCCTAGAGCTGCAGCTACTCTATAAGATGCTCACCTGGACAGCTCTGGAGACGCCAAATAAACTAGAGGAGACCCAGGCTTCCCGGCGGATTTCGGTCCAGCCACTGTTGTCGGAGTTCACACAGTAAACACATCGTTCCTCCACCACCTGTGCAGGGAGCCAGGCCAAGCACAATGCATGGGTGTCCTCTGCTCTGCCAACTTACATACAGAATCGATCCTGCCTCTCTGCTGTGCTGCCAGGCTGGCCCTGGATTCTTTACCTCAGCCCTCAGAGCAGTATATATGTAGCACTGCACCCAGCTGGTCCCATGCCTCTGTTCCCAAATGAAAATAACGAAAAGCTATTCCTTCCTACCATATCCTCAAGTGGCACTTAAAGGCAGAAAAAAAGGCATTTTGTCCTCCTCAAGCCTTTTTTTCTGACCTTTAAAATCAGGACATGGGGCCAGGGATTTAGCTCAGCGGCCTAAGCGCCTGCCTTGCAAGCGTGAGGTGATGAGTTCGATCCCTGGTACCAAAAAAAAAAAAAAAAAAAAATCAGGACATGGTCTCTTGGGATTAGTAGAGAGCTGACAGGCCCCAGGCTTTGTCTTGGGCTGCTGTGTTCACATGTAGTATTTTTACTGTGCCTTCCATACGCTGCAGCTCTGAAGCTTTCTGATGGTCCCAGTAAAAATGGATATATGTCTGATAACCATCACAGCTCTTATCAGACAGGAGAAAGTAGGTGACTACCAAAAATCTGTTTGTGAGTATTGTAAGCCTTTGGAAGGTAATTTATCAAGCAGAGGTAGTGTGTTCTCATGCAGTCATCTCAGATGATACTGTACAGCACCAGGCAGAGGAAGTAGTACTCATTCTGTGATCTTGTAGAACACATTGCCTATCTGAATCTCATTTTATCTTTGCACAACTGAGTACCACCTACCTCTCAAAATTATGAGGATAAGCTGAAAGAAAATTCCCTGAAAGTCTGCAGGACATTCACATGTGAGAGGGTGTGCTATTAATGACATTTAAGCCACGGGTTGGAGCCAGGCATGGTGGTACACACTTGTAATCCCAGCACTTGAAGGCTGAGGAAGGAGGACTGTTGTGAGTTCAAGGCCACTTTGGGCTACAAAGTAAATTTAAGGCTAGCGTGGGCTACACAGCAAACCCTGTTTCAAAAAAGCCATAGGTATTCAAGTTTTCCTTTTTCTTTCTTTTTTTTTTTTGGAGACAGGGTCTCACTAGGCAGTTTAAGCTAGCCTTGAACACTTTGTGGTCCAGGCTGGTTTCAAACTTGCAATGATTTTCCTACCTCAGCCTTCTGAGTGCTGGGATTATGGGCATGTGCCACCATGCCTGGTGAAAGTTTTTCTTGTTCTTAGTTTTGAATTTCTCTTTTTTTCTTTTCTTTCTTTCTTTTTTTGAGGTAGAGGGAACTGAATCCCTACACCCCCACCTGTTTAAAAAAAATTTAAGACAGGATCTTGCTAAATTGTCCAGGCTGAACTCAAACTTTCTGCCAAAGTGCTGGAATTACAGGGATGTAACCACAAAGCCTGGCTTCAAGGGCTAGTTTTTTCCCCCTTCCCCAGTACTGATCCAGAGTCTATGCCCTGAGCTACAAACTCTTGATTCTTCCCCATCCCACACACTCCCCACCCCAGGACAAAGTCTCACTAAATTGCTAATTACCCAGACTGGGCTTGACTTTATAATCCTCTTACCTCAGCCTCCCAAAGTGCTGGGATCACAAGGATGCACCACTCATGCCCTGGCAAGCTTTTTAAAAGTACAAGAGATCAAAGGTACGTGGATCACTTTACCCTAAACTCCTTTTAGGTGAAACAAAACATGTGGAACTCCTTGAGTTAAATTAGGGCAAGGGAGCTAAAACATCAATCCCTGGGACATATCCAAAGCACCTGATAGTTTTATGGATTCCCATCTGAAAACCACTATTTCCCTCCCTCAGCATCACTCCTGTGGACCTAACCTATATGTGTGCTAGACATTATGAGTACTTTTTTATTATCTGCTACAATTCCGCAAAATGGGTAACCCTTTCCCATTTATGAGTGAAGGGACAGGTGAAGGCTAACTAGCTGCAATAAAGATAATCTGAGGTTGTACCCTGTAGCCACTGTTCCTCAGCAATCCAGATCTGTCTCAGGCCACAGAAGGTCCCTTGGAACTCCAGCTGTACAACTGAAAAACAATCTACTTTTGGAGGGACCAAGGGAGGGTCTTACCATCAGCCGGGCATGGTTGATGTTCCAGGTGAAGGTGGTCATGGTCTGATTCTGTGGGTCCACTATAGAGTCCTCCAGGATGTACACCGAGTGAGCAACGTTGGCAGGAAACAGTCGCTCTGCCCAGCGGGGCATCCTGTTGGTCTTGGTCAGGAGTCTCCGGGACAGGAGCTTCTGGTCAGGGGTCACCTCCCGGTGTACTATGTCTTCCGTCAAGACATGTTTACTGCAGATGTCAGAGTGAAGGGTACTCTCACAAGCCTGTCCCTTATCGACTGCCTTGTGGAGTTTCCATTTGGAGCCTCCAGGCCATGCCTTTCTGCAATTTTTCAGAGTGATCCGTGCTGTCGTTCAGAATTAAGTATCTTGAACCTATTCCTGGGTAAATTTCAAATCCTGATTCCTTCCTTATCAAAATTCTTGAGTCTTCGAGCCAAAGCAGATCTCACGATTTGTTACACCACTGGAGAGCGCCACCAGGAGGCGAGTAAGCAAACACTCAGATTTCCACCCCCAAGATCCCTCTCAATTCGCGTGCCTCCGCCTCTTTCCGTCTCACTACCCTGAGAACCTTGGATTGGGGCACCAAGTAAATTACTACTCATTCCTGGCCAGATCCCCCACCTCCAACAAGGTCTTCGTGCCCTCAAGACGGCCAGGATTCCCGACATCCCCCACGTCGAACAAGATGTCGTGTCCTTCCTGGTTTCTTTAGGAGCGACCTGCACTTCGATCTTCAAATAGCTACGTGGGGAGGAAGTCTGTTCTTTCTAGAGTCACTTACCTGTAGGGATTCGGGTAACGCTGCCAGAAGGCAGCGAACACTTGGTCCCAAGAACTTCGGAGCACGCTGTGACCCAGGAAATACTTCACCATCGTCCCGGCCTCGGTGAGCTCAGTACCAGTAAAGCATCAGGGGTGAGGAGCCCGGAGGGCACGCGGAGACCGGGCCGGGCCGGACTCGGCGCACGCCCGCCAGGCTCGCACTTCAGTCACCGACTCGCCGCGCCCAAGTGACTGCTGCCGCCATGAGGGGATAGTACTGCAGCGCGCCACTTCCGGCTGGGCCGCACGGTATCCAGCGCTTCCGGTGCCTTGTACCACGTGACCAGACGCCCCGCCCCCTTCGCCCTCTCGCCCCCGCCTGCGGGAGTCGCGGCGCTGCGGATTGGAGCAGGTTTCCTGTGGACCCCAGGTTTGGCTGGGAATCCAGGCCCGAGCGCAGCCTAAACCCGGCGGGCGAGCAAACGAGCGGAAGGGCAAGTGAGTAACTAGCGGCGAGTTCAAGGCGGCGTGGGGGCGCTGGAGAGTGCTGTCTGCGCGCTTCCAGGCCGCCCCAGCTCTTGGGCTTTTGGAGGGAGAACCGGCGCCCGGAGCCGAAGACTTAAGGCAGACAGAGGTGCTGCCGAGGTGCTAGGAGCTAGGGGTTGAGGGGCCTGAGGCTTGGGCGCTGCCTGGGCCGAGCAGACCCTGACGCGAGTGGAGCAGCCCAGGGAGTATGAGCGGGCAGCGCGTGGACGTCAAGGTGGTAATGCTGGGTAAGGAGAACGTGGGCAAGACGAGCCTGGTGGAACGATACGTGCACGACCGCTTCCTGGTGGGGCCCTACCAGAATGTGAGTTGTTGTCTCTCTGGGATGGTTGGGAGAGGGCCAGTCTGCACCTGCATCCCTAATTTCTTACCTCTCGTTGCAGACAATTGGGGCTGCTTTCGTGGCTAAAGTGATGTCCGTCGGAGACCGGACAGTGACTTTGGGTATTTGGGTAAGTCCCCTGAGTATCTGGTCTTGAAGAGAGTCACTTCTATTAGGCCTAACTCCTGCCTATTACTGACGGGTGACCTCATCGAGGGCATTTCTTGTCTGGAAAATGGGAGTCTAAAGAACATAGTCTTAGTTTGCATTCTTGAGAAGTAGCCCAGTACCTTAGGCCAAGCCTAAACCTCTCCCTGCCTTTCAGGACACAGCAGGCTCTGAGCGCTATGAGGCCATGAGTAGAATCTACTATAGGGGTGCCAAGGCTGCTATTGTCTGCTATGGTAAGGTGTTTTGGTGTGTTTTTCAAGCAAGAGGTGGGTGCCTATCCACCTCAAAGAATAGCTCCTAATCCTTGGTTGTCCCTTCCACGTCCCATACCAAGACCTCACGGACAGTAGCAGCTTTGAAAGAGCAAAGTTCTGGGTAAAGGAGCTGCAAAACCTAGAGGAGGTAGGTGGTCAGACCTTGCTGGTGTGGGAGGGAGGGAGGCATGGTGGTGGTGTGCCCTATGGCTTTGTAAAGGTGATCCTGGCCTTGTCCTTTGCCCCAGGGCTGTCAGATCTACCTGTGTGGCACCAAGAGTGACCTGCTGGAGGAAGACCGGCGGCGTCGGCGTGTAGATTTCCATGATGTCCAGGACTATGCAGACAGTAGCTACTCAACCCAGGGCAAGGGGTGGGGTTTGGGTGTTCTGCTGGATGGGTTTCAGGAAATAGGGGTTCCTGTGGCAAGATGTGCTAATTTTCTGGTATTCTTGAATCTGTGGAGCTTAGAGCATTCATTGAACTGCCAACCTTCCCCTATGTTGACCTGATTCTCAATTATGAAGCCTTAGTCACTTTTCTTTACAGATATCAAAGCACGGCTCTTTGAAACATCCAGCAAGACAGGCCAGAGTGTGGGTGAGTGTTGTCCTGAGGTCTACGTTAGATACAGGCGGAGGCACCAGAGGAAGCAGGAGAGCCCAGAGGGCTGGGTCACTGGGAGATCCCAGGGCTGCTGGCAGCAGGCCCTCACTAATCATTCTTTTCCTGCCAGACGAGCTCTTCCAGAAAGTGGCAGATGATTACGTCAGTGTGGCTGCCTTCCAGGTGATGACAGGTGTGTGCTTCCCCATTCTTTAGACTTTTGCTCGTGGTCTCTAGACCATCTTGAGTTATCTGATCCCAACACAGTGGTGCTGAGCTGCCACCTCTCTCTTTGACAGAGGACAAGGGCGTGGACCTGGGCCAGAAGGCAAATCCCTACTTCTACAGCTGTTGTCATCACTGAGGCACCACTCACCTGACCCTGGGGAATTAAAGAAATTCCCCAGAAGGGTTGGATCCAGCTCTTGTCTAGGATTGGGTGGCCAAATGTCTGAGCTACCCCAGGTCTCCAGAGGTGCCACCGTCTGTGCTGGCCCATGGAATAGAGGCAGCATTGGGTTGACTCTGGGCATTAGGATGGCAAGGGCTGACTTCAATCTCAGGCTTCTGTCCTGGACAGCACTTTGTCTACAGGTTAAGTGGCTTTTGATCTGTAAATAAAATCAATGCACTATGAATTACACTCAGCCCCTTTCCCTGCTGTGTGGACTGGGTGCCAAGACACCAAGTTCTGGGCCTTTGTGGTTAGCCTCTTTCTATTTAACAATCTTCCCATTTCATATTTTCCTTTGGAAACCAAATTAACTTTTCACAGGTTTATTACTGAGATATTGGACAAATAATGTGCTTTATTTTGTGGTGCTGGGGATGGAAGCCAGGGCCTTGTACATGCTAGGCAAGTGCTCTTATCACTGAGCTGCATATCCCAGCTTTTTAAAAAAAAATTTTTTTTTTTTTTTTTTTGGTGGGGGTAGAGAAAATTGAAGGTCGGGATAGGGCAGTACAATGCTCACAATTCCTTCTGGGTACAGAGGAGAGCAGCTGAGTACTTCAGTTGTGCTCAGAAATAAAGGACCAGACATTTCCTGGTTTAAGACAGTTGGTCTGGCTAGCTCTGCCTTGTCTGTCATGGGCTCATGGGTCTGGCCCATGATCAGGTCTGAGCCTCCCAGTGACCTCGGCAATGTGATTGAATCGTAGGGAAAAACGGCAAAATGGAAAGGTTTGTGGATCTACATTCAGATCCATTTCAGCCACTAATAGAAAAAAGTGACTTACACACTTGAGTTATCTTTAAAGATGAGGTAATAGGGGTCGGGGATTTAGCTTGCAGCAGTGTAAGCACCTGTCTGGTGAGTGTGAGGTTGGGAGTTTGATCCCTGGTACCAAAAAAAAAAGTGACCTCACTCAGAATTGTCAAGATCATAAGTGAGCCAAGCATGGTGGTAGATGTATATGTTCTGGGGAGGCTGAGGCAAAATCGCAAGCCCAAGGTCAGACTGGGCAACTCAGACCCTATTTGAGGATCAGAGAGGCCCAGTGGGAATGTTAATTCAGTAGAAGAGCACTTGCTTAGCATTTTCATCTCCAGCACTGAAAAAGCAAAAACAAAAAAACCCCACTCAAGAGTAACTCCAATACTAAATGCGTTTGCTGTACTCTTCTCCTGAAGGCTTTCTCCTGAATGAGCAAAATATTCAGGGCAGAAGAGGGGTGCACTCACAAGGTTCCCCCAAAATACTAGGCTTTGAAGGTCCATATATTTCTGAAAGTTCAGATGTTACTGTAAACAGGGGTAATACTTCCTGTTCAACTAGAAGGAAGTGTGTTGTAGCCCTTTATGGTATATGGGCCTCACCTTCCAGTCTGTCCTTTGTCCCAGCTTTCCTGCCTCTGAAGTAAAACAGTGTCGGACTCACACTCAAAAGTGCTTCGGTTTCACTTCTCTTTTTCAAACCAATTCCTCAAAATACTCTTCCTTCTTGAGTAACAGCTTCCTGTGGATGAGACTGAAACTGACACTAACCATTCAAAACAAAAGGGGTAAAATGTGTAGGCAACTGTGTTACCTGGGAGGAAACCAGTGCCACTCTTAAAAGTGCCTGGAGGAAGTCCTCAGCTCTGCCATGTCCTGTACAGGGAACTATCTCTGGGGTGGTTTTATGATTCTCACTCCAAACCAATCTGTCTTGTTAGGCTGTATCTTCCCATGGACAATTAAAAAAAATAAAAAAAATAAAAAAAAAAATAAAAAAAAAAAAACCACAGGGCAAGGGCCATAAGAGTAAAGTTAAACTTTACTTTACAGTATTTTTTTTTAATATATACAAAGAATTACAGTACATGTTTATGGGGACTCCTTGCATAGGGTTCCCCTCTTTTTCACTAGGAGTTTCACTTCCAGCTGACAGTCTGAGGGGACAGGGCAGGGAGTGGGGGAGGCAACAGTGATGGGCCTTGGCTGGACTCCCCTGCCCCTCCCCTTTCTTAAAAATATAAAAACAGATCTCTCATGTCAGCTTCTTTGCCAAGATCTAGAAAGCTGCTCTTCTAGCTCCTGTGTGTTGCATTCACCACCTTCCACACCTACACACACAGACGCACCACCTCAAGCTGGGAGACTTAACTGCTCCACCTACACTGGAGCCTAATGTACCAGGACTTCCTTTCTGCTCAGTGTTTACATCTGCCCACAGAGCTTTGCTGAACCCCCAGATGCTGTTCCAGGGCCCTTCGTAGCCTGATATTTAAAAAGTTGTGAGAAGGCAACTATAGGGAAAGGACCACAGAAGAGTTTAGTATGTGTTCTTATGCTGGCAAGAAACAAAACATTTCCTCTAAGTCTGTAGATTTCTAATAAACTCTCCATTTCCTTAAGAATTACCCTTAATCTTCATAAGCAATAGAGATGCTTCCATGAGAGTAGAAGAGGTAGAGGAGCAGAAGGTAATGGAGGAAAACCCAGAGCTCTCTACCAACCTGTTCCTGGTGCTGTGGACAGAGGCTATGGACAAAGCGACCCCATCCCTGAAAAACTCAATGACCACCTTCAACTAGTTACAGGATCTCTTCTACCTCTGGGTTGCATGGGACCACTCCAGGGCTGAGTATAGACTTCACTAATGTGCTGCCTTCTTCCTACTTCTCACAGGACCTCAAAGAAACCTTTCTTGCGGGAAATCTCTTCCCCCCCATCAAATAGGAACCTAAGTTTCAACCCTTGGCAGTGCTTACCTATATAATGAAATTAGCACCATCATTAGTGTGTGTGTGTGTGTGTGTGTGTGTGTGTGTGTGTGTGTACGTACACAAAGCAATTATCTATTTTAATTTACACTATAGCAACCTCTGGCCCTGTACTGGCCTACAACATTCAGCTGAGAGCTAAATGGCCACAGGCAAAGAAAGCTCCCACAGCAGCTGCTAGCTCTAAATGATGTGGAATGTCTTAACACATAAGAACTCAGCAGGAAAAAGGACTGAGGCAACGCTTTTCCTGCTATGGTCTTGGAGGTTAGGCCACTGGGCCCCTCTGACCTGGGTGACAAACCCTAAGAGGCTGACAGTATCCCAAGCCTTAGGAAAAACCCTGTTCTATAGGAGCTACTAGTAAAAGCTACCAAATTTAATGCTGTCTTGATTGTTTTGAAAGAGGACCAATGCTCCTTCCTGCTTGCTAGTTCTCACAAGGCAACAACAGAACACAACTTGGGACTCCAGCTTAATGAACAGATGGTGCCAAACCAGGAAGGATTGCTATTGCACTCCATGCCCTGATAATAGTGTGGGGTGGAGGATTTTAAGAATAATTCTTTTCATCAATGCCGAAGAGGTGAGTTTGGCCCAGAAGAGGATCAATAGTGATGTAAGTAATCTCAAACTCAGTAACTGTAGAGAAAAGCTGGCAGCTAAATGTATCATGGATACATTTTTGTGGAAATGACAGCTGTTTTCTATTAGAATGAGTTGGTTCCTGCAGGAGAAATATGAGACTTTGAATACAAATTTCAACAGTTTCCAATTTTTTTTTCCTGATTTATCAGGACTCATTTTCTAGCTACCTATGGAGCATTTCCATCTTTGGTTTGCCCCTCAACAAGGCTTTCTGGGAAACTGGCTCATAAGCAGACTCTTGAGAACTTAATTCGAAAGTACTGAGCCAAACACCAAACAATAAAATGCCATCCTGCACAATTAGCAGAAGTTTCTAAAATGAAAGATTTACTGCCAGTCCACACCTGTCTGAAGAAAGGGTCTTGCTGCAGGCTTTGGAAGTCCAAGAAGGTTGCTTGGTCACCCTCTGCCCACCTTCATGAGTCATTTCCCAGCAGTTGTGCTGACCGCTTCTAACTGGATAGTGACTGCTTCCATGCTCTCACAGTGCACCCAATGGCTTGACTTTCTAATTTCCATTCAACACCCTGAGTCAGTGGTTCTGGAAAGAAGCCTGGTAATCATTCCATTCAAAGAACTGTCGCCCCAAACCAACTCAGCAGTTTTCCTAGGCGGGTCTGGAACAAAGACTCCAATGAATGGTAAGGAATGGAAAGAACCAAATCAAACCACAAAGTCGCCAATCACAGACCCTTATTCCTCACTCTCTCCTGTCCTGTGAGACATTTCTAGATGGCTGTTAAGAGTCAATCACCTACCACAGCCTACTACAGAGAAGCTAGATCAGAATCAAAACTTTACATAGCCTGCATGCCCACCCCCCCAGAAAATTCACAGTTTATTTCATGAAACAAAGCTAATAAGATAATTGAACACACAACATAGTGAAAGGAGATTCTGACAGTGCAGTGCAGGTATTTTTTTGAATCACAACTACAGATGACAGGAGAGCAAAGGGCACACAGGACTGGCACCAAGCAACCTACTTACAACCTAAGAGGTTAGGGAAGGGGCCTACTAGCTGCAGTTATATACTTATTATTCCACACATGATAAATACTTAATATAGTGAATTTTAATGTTCTGGGTAATTTCTTTAAAAATATCTTTTTCATGGTTTAAAATTCTTTTAAAAGAAAATAAGACGCTTTATATTTTTCTCTTCCTTTTGAACAACTTTCCTTCTCTGATGATGTGGAAGAGAGGATAAAAAGGGTGAAATGGAAGAACTAGGTAGGTAGAAACCACAGAGCAGAGTCTGAGGTCTCAGTGAAATGCAGGGATAGCCCCTAAACTCAGGACAGTCCTGCCCAGCTTTGGACCCTCTGCCTGAGTTCAAGTATCTCAACCCCACACATAGACTTTGGGAAATAAAAGCATTTTCTATTTTCAATCTTTATATAAAGCGCAAATGCTTCTATAACAACTACTGTTCCTTCCCCCTGAAAGTGATGTAACCTTAGCAGGAACTTAGGAGGAAATTGGGACAAGATACAGAATCCTGTTGAGAATGTAAAAGCAGTAACTGTGACACAATGGCCAGGAGATACTGAGGCTAGGAGGTAGCCTATTGGCTAAAGCTGCTGGCTAAGTTGGCAAAGCAGAGAGATTTGTTTGGTTTAGGGACAAAGGAAAGGTGGGTAAGTGGGAAGGAACTAGCCAAACAGTACTTCCTGTTGGCAGTCAATGAGCTGGGTGAATGGTCGGGCGGGGTAGCACCAATAGATTTCCCAGCCCTTAGTCCCCCAGCTCAGGGCAGCAGTAACAGATAATCAGCAGTTAATGAGGAATCGTCTCTTAGACTGGACATTGCTCCAAACATTTCTTCTCTCCAGTCTTAGGAAAAGGTTCTGGCTTTTGACCTAAGTCAGCAGGCAAGTGCTCTCCATAAAAAGCACAGCAATTCTGAAGGAGATGGTGAAGAGGACTCCCTCAGTTCAATTAAAACGACAAAGGACTAGGGCAGAAATAATTTTCCATTACAGTCCGGCACTGTTCTGGAAGCTATTATGTCTGGCTCACAAGTGGCCAGAGATTCCCTATGTCCACTGCCTGAGACTAAAATCTGAAAGCACCTGAGTGTTTTGAGAAAACAGGGCTGGGGTGGGATGGGTCGATGTAAAAATTGGTAGAAAAGAAAAGTAAGCTTGCCAATTCTCCTCTTCACTGCTAGAAAGCTAGCTACATTCTCATAGAGCCCAGCACCTCCTAAACCAGCTGATTCTCCAAGGACAATCTGCAGACTGGGCATAATGCAGATGAACACAGTAGTGGCTGCCCCAGTCAAAACCCTTCCTTGGCCTTCACACAGCACCATTCCATCCACAAAGAGTTCTGAAGATGCATGTGTCCATATACATGCACTTACACCACAATCAGGAGACACCTGCTCAATACAGACACTTCTGGTGCCACACAGAACATTTCAAAATAAGCCTGGAAATCCAAGGCCCCTCAGTACTTCCTGTTTCCAGATAAAAGATTTTTAAAAACAGCCTTGGGAATCTAGGGAGCAAGTTAGGCTCATAGGGAACAGTTTTTATGTATCTGTGTTTTTCATCATGGACCACACTAAGCCTAACACACATGAATACTCAGGAAATTGCTACTGATTTGAATGAACATCTGTTCCTCCCAAGAGTTCACGGAGTACCCCTCTGGGGCTCTGCTAGGCTGTGGAAATAGCTTTGAGAGCCCCTATACTTTCCAGCTTGACCAGCGGAATTGAATTCCATGCTTGACTCCAGAGTGGACTTTTTATTTTAAGTTGACTGTGTGTAAAAATTGGGAAAAAGAGATGCAAGTCTGTCTGCATGGCTAGGGCCAGTTGAATTTCCATACATGGTTCACACAACCAGAAACCCCCACTGGCTAATGTCACAAGAGTTGTGAATATTGGAATACAAGAAAGAGTAACAGTGGAAGAGTGTTGGGTAGGTCTGTTTTTCAAAGGAGGAAAAGAAAGAAACATAGATTCCCCTCCCCATATGGTACTCTGGGTATAGCCTGTCTGGACGTGACATTTACTGGTATTATTTCTGTTCTGACTCTGCACACTTGTGACTGGAAGGAGCCTGGTTAAGAGTTGGAAGTGTATTTTGCTCTGGTTTGGGGTCTTGCCCTCTTCCAAGAGACCAGCAAGTCTGTGCCAATGTCTGTGTACTCCCAGCAGACCAGCAAGACTGTGCCAGTGCCTGTCCAGCCACTATGGGCCAGAGCCCTGTCCCTGGTGAGGCTTTTCCCAGGGACCAGTGACTCTGCTCTGCGGTTGGCAACTTCTTCTCTTCGGTGGGGAGGGAGGTTGGAGCCTTGCCAAGAGACCTAAAGGACTGGCCACTCTTGGCAGAAAGTCCAGGTAGATGCTGGCCTCCAGCCATCTGCTTTACCTGCTTCACTGATCCTGGAGGTTGGCTGGTAGGCCCTGGAGTCTGCTCAGCTCCTCCAGGAGCTCTTCCTGAAGCTTGAGTAGCTGACTCATATAAAAAAGCCTTGGCAGAAGGCTGAGAAAAAAGTCTGGCCTGGGTGAGTGATTTAACAGCTTGCCAGGTGTGATCTGAATGGGCTGTGTTTTTCCCAGGTGGTTGGAAAAGGGGGTCTGACATGCTGCCTTTCTCCAGAGCTCGTGGCACATGCCCCAGACCTTTGCCAGCAGGCCATGAGCTCGACTCCAACACTGACATCTTCTCATCAGCCTGTGGTGTGACCTCAGGAGAAGTAGCCTGTTCTTTCTGGCGGGGAGTTAAGTCTATGAGATCCATCACCAAAGCAGCTCTGTTTTTTGACTGAGTATTCTGGTCCACAGGTCTCAGTGCTTTTTCTTTAGCCACCAGCGTCTGCACCACAGCTGACAGTACTTTCTCAGGAGGTGGAAGTCTCTGAGACAAAGAGGTGTGGGATTTGTCTGTGGGCCTGTCAGAAGCCTGGGGTTTGGGACTGCTGGTGATTAGCAGTCTGTCTGGTGGCGGAAATCTCAGGCCACTGGGAGCTGGGGTTTTCTCCATTGACTGGGGCCTTGGGCTGGCAGCACCTATAGATTTATCCAGCCTTGGGTCAGCCATCCCCAGAGGTCTTTCCAGAGGTTGGGACCTCATTGAGGGTGAGGAGCTTGGGCTGGTCGCTGGAGAGGGTTTGTCAGACAGCTGTGGTCTTGGTCCTTCCACTGCAGGCAGCCTGTCCAGCGGTCTCTGGTTTGATAACAAGGATTGTGATTTGGTCCCTGACCCAGCAAGGTCTCTGACCCTATCTAAAAGCTGGGAGCTGGAGTCACTTCTCTCTAGAGGTCTTTCAGGTAGCAGTGGCCTCTGACAAGTTCCTGCCAGAGCTTTTTTGGAGAGTGGCAACGTCTGGTTGGCATCAGCAGGTGGTTTATCTGACATCTTGGGCCCCTGAACAGCGATTCCTGATGATTGTTCTGCCAGCTGAGTACCGGGGCTTGGAGGCAGCGGTACTGAGGGAGGCACATACTCACGAATCTCCCCAGGTTCCAGAGGGTTGGGCCCACAGGGATCATGCTCAGTACAAGACAGACGCCCATCAAGTTTGGAAATGAAGAGCATCCCCTCCCGATGTTGTTTGCAGAAGGAGCTGGGGCACATCTCACAGAAGGAGGCTGCTTCCTTCCCACAGATGTCACACTGGTGCCAAGGACACTCCCACTTCCCTGAAAATACAAGAAATGAATAAAAGCTAAGGAAAGCGATGTTATGTGAGTATAGTGGGTCAGTATAGTGGCTCCAATGCCTTTAAACTGCCACCTTATTCAGAGAGTTTATGCCACTTACCTGCCATCATTCCTTCCCTAGAATTTCAACTTCCACTCTCTCCTGTACAGAACAATACACAGAATAACAACAAAGTATCATGGTTGAGCAACAGCTGACTAACTAAAGGCAAGACTAAACCCCTATCTTTAAACTACTTTTAGGAAAGAAGAAAAACAAAAACCAAAGTAAACCAATCCCTAAATTCCTTTAAGGTGATACTTTTGAATATTATTTTCATATTTTAGCAGATTCCATTTGTACTGGGGACATCTAATATCCAACTTTAAGAAAACACCTAACTATTTATATCACTGCTTACATGATTTTAACAGAAGTAGGAAAAAGAAATGGTTTGTGCTTATATTGTTTGTGAAAGGTTCTTGCCACACTATAAATTACTGTACAATTATGGCGGTGGTCTAAATGTGGTGCAACGCTTACCACTTCCTGCTTCTTCTTCAGGTCCTAATTGCAACTCCCTCTCCTGTTTGCACGAACAGAGAATTCCAACCAGTTCCTCACACATCAATATCCACCCCACATACCACTTCCGATCAGAGGTCAAACAACCCCTTCACCTCTCTGTATTCCGTCAAAGAAGACAGCCCAACTGCCATGGGTTGTGTGCTCCTTTCCATGTCCTCAACTTAATAAACCTGTTCGTTTTGTACTTTTTGCTTCTCTACTACGCCAGAATACTCTAACAGTTTGATCAATTATGCATGTCTATATCTTGTAATCTGAGCAACTACTTTTAAGATAACAATGTGCAATATATCAACCACTGTTAATTTCCTATTAAAAAAAGAAACAGGAAAAAGATACACACAAGCGAAAACAAATTGAAGCAGACATACGTTTGTAAAATTTTAAGTCATAAAGCACAAAACCTTCTATGTTGGCCAAGTAGGATTAGTGGAAAAGACTCAAAGTCAGTGTGAGCTTGTACCTACCCTAACCCCTTCATGAAATCTGAGTTTTGACTATGGAGTATTCCCACCCCAAATAAACTATGTTAGGCTTCTTTGCTGGCATACAGGCACAATCAGTTATATCACCTCCTTGTTTCATCAAGACTTTGAGTAATCAATTCTCAGATAAGTCCCAAATTTATATCCTGGCACTGACATGTTAATGTTATGGCCTTGAATTTCTATTATTTAATGAATCTGACAAATACATATTAAAGAAACGGCAATTCAGGAAGACATTTCTCTCACTTGCAATCAAAAGTTCTATTACTGCACCTCTTGAATATAAACTATTAGTCATAGATAGTCATCTCACCACGAAATGACTCCCTACTCATCTCTTTTCTTCTTAAAAATAGCTAGCATTTCCAAATTCTTCTAATCTTCAAACCCCAAATGATCAACTAATGGGTTATCAACTGATACAATCACAAATTCCTGCCTAAGCATCTGTATTACATATTAATTGACTACAGCATCTTGAAAGCAAAAAAGTATACTTTGCAAAAGAGGAAACCCAATAGGGGCAAGATGGGTAGAAAGTGACTCAAGGTGTGTTGTCCTATCTTTTACTGACTGGAACAACCCAAAGACTTCACTGCCTCAATTTTGCTTCTTCTTTCTTCTAGAAAGGCATCATTTAGTGACCCTGGAGTCAGAAAACCTGGTTTTCTTTTATTTATTTATTTTTTTATTTTATTATTATTATTATTTTTAGAAAACCTGGTTTTCAATACAGCGCCCTCATCTAATTGCGACAGCTAATCTCCATCTTGACTGTTTCCTCACATGCATTATAGAGAAAACTGACATTCAGGAGATACTGGGAAGCTAAAACAAAGTAGAGTATTTGAAAATCAACAAGTTTCTGTGTACTTTCTGTAATTTATGAGTGTAAGCCTTAGTTGCTATTTATTTCGAGAATGAGAACATGGACTACATCCCTGAACAGCATGCATGAGGAGCGCAAATGCCATTTTTTTCATACTAAATCAAATGCTGTAAGGACCTGAGGACCTGGCAGAAAATAAGCAGCACTCTGAATGGATTTTGGCACCAACCTGCTGGCCGCTTGGTCAGATTGAGACAGTCCGCATGGTAAACTTTGGGGCAGCCCGGCTTCTTGCAGGAGACCAACTGGCCAGCATCCCCACAGCTGAAACACTCATCCTCTCGTTCTTTTGTGATTTCACCCTGGCTTCTGCGCTTCCCCTGTTGCTTCTTCTTGAATTTTTTTGACTTTTCTTCTGTGGCAATGGGTTGATTCTAGAGGTCAGACATCAAGCAGTCAGCACTTTACCACCTTAGTTGTATAATCATGACCTGATTAACTGTCCACTCTGAGCCTCGATCTCTCTTTTGGAATAAGTCAGTCCTTATAGACTGTTGAGAAGATAAGAAAAAAAAAATGCAGGAAAGGTACCTGGCACAGCAGAAACTTAAAAACACATGGCAGCATCAAAAACCAGTTCAGTCTGTTTATTTTTGCCAGCCAAATAAGAAAAAATGTGCTAATTTTGTTGATACATAAGGCTGGGGATTAAAGGTCATTTACCGCATATTTGTGGTTGTCTAATTCAAAGCCAAAGATGCTTGTGTGTATATATACATGCAATTTCTTAATCAACAAATCTTCACTCAACACTAAAAGACACAGTAAAGTAACTGTGACCTGTATTTAAGTCAAGATAGATCCTGCTGAAGCTAACGGTATTCATCTCTATTTCCTGTAGCCTTCGGTTGGTCATCAAACACTGTGATTTTCACCACTTTATTCATCTTAACAAAGAAACATCCAGGACCAATCAGTAAAACTTAACAGATTCAGCAGGGCATAGTGGTGCTCTCCTATAATCCCAGCACTTGGGAGGTTGAGGCAGGAGGATCTTTTCAAGTTTGAGATCAGCCTGGACTTCAAAGTGAGCCCAAAGCTAGCCTGAACTGCATAACAAGACCCTGTTTCAAAAAGACACCCCCCCAGAAAGAGAGAGAGAGACAGAGACAGAGAGAGACACAGACACTTAATACATTTATGACAATATAATTTGTGTGTATTGCTGTTCGAACTAAGTTCCCTTCTATTCTGACAAAGCAGTATTTACTAACAGCCCACAGTAATCTCCTATTCCTAAACTTGTACTCTGGCTGCCATCCTGTAAAGACCTTAAGGTAGAAACTTGACATTAACTACGGAATAAAGTTAAGTATTATTTTAATTTACAGAAATCAGGTGCTATCTTCAGCAATAAGCCAGTTAAGTGAACAACTAAACAAAAAATGAAATCCAATGTAATATAAAGGTGACTTTCTCTAACAAATAAAACTGTATTGCTGGGTAGTCTTCATTTTTCATTTATTTTATTTTTTGTGGTATGGGGATCAAACTCACACTTGCCAGGCAGATAGATACTTACACCACTGAGCTAACCTCAGCCCTTTTCATATTTTATTGCTCAAAATTATTTACTTTTTTTTTGTACTAGGAATTAAGCCCAGGGCCTTCACACTGAGCTACATACCCAGTTCAGTTTTGGAGACAAGGTCTTTCGCTAAACTGTCCAGGGTAGGCTTTAACTTTTGTTTTTTTGAGACAGGGTCTCACTACACAGTTTAGGTAGGCTAGTCTCACGCTTACCTTGTAACCTAGGCTCGTCTTGAATTTGCAATGATCCTCCTGCCTCAGCCTCCCTGGTGCTGGGATTATAGGTGTGAGCCAGCGCACCCAGTTTAGGCTTAAACTTTTGATCCTTCCACTTTAGCCTCTCAAGAATGCTGGGACAGCAGGTGTGCATCACCTTGGCCTGCTTACTTGATTTTCTTACTAGTTTCTATGCTAAGGTATATTTTCAGTTTTTAGTCACTTAACAGTTTATCCCAAAAGTCACCCAAGCAGGGCTTGCATATATATTAATTTTCCTGAGCACTGTTCAGCCAGTCGTCATTTCAACCAGTTGATTCTTTTTTTTTTTCTTAAATATGGAACGCTTCATGAATTTGTGTATCATCCTTGCACAGGGGCCACTGCTGATCTTATAATTCCAATTTTAGTACATATGCTGCCTAAGAGAGCACAACCAGTCAATTCTTGTCTGTAGGAGATACTGTTGTACATGTTCGTTTTATATTGACTATTTTTTGCATATTTTGAAATTTAGAACATTGCTTAAAAGACCAAAACACAGTATTTGCTATTGATGTTTGTTTCTAGTGAAATCTAATAGTAAGTTCTGGTTATTTATTTTTTTACTAATTTATGTTTATTTTGTGAAAAATAACCTGTAATTCTGTACCACAATCTATAAAAACTCCTAGGTACATTAGAAGTATGAGTTTTATACTTTTCTACAACTCAGTGATATTTTTTTTAAAGTGATATTCTTTTATAATACAAATCCGACATTATCTGGGACACTAAGACTAAATATAAATAGGAAGTAAGTGCCAAAAGATCTGTAAAAGAAAAAACTGAAAAAAAAGGAGAAATGTTGCATACAACAGGAAAAGTCTTTGTTATGAAATGGAAAGACAAAGAAAAAAGGTCTCCCTATTGTCAACTATTCATAATATAGAAATGATAAAAATTTAAAAGAAACAAAACTAAAAAAACATCAATAGTGGTCAAGATTATAATAATTCTACAGACGATGTTGACATAGTAGAGCTATCCTGTAATCAAAATGTAAGGAAAGGTTTACTGTGGAGTAGCAATGGAGAACAGGAATATCTCCTAAGACACAGGAGGGTACTGAGTGGGTTGCCCAAAAAAAAAAAAAAAAAAAAATTTATTCACCTGCTGCACCAAACAATATGAAATTCATGTTATTTATTCAAAAAGGGGTGAGGGAGTGTTGTCAAAAAGTCATGTAAAATTTAGATTAAGTCTAATAGACCAAGTAATTGAAAAGTATAGCATAGCAACGGCTAACCAGGTTGTCTATCATCAACATTTTGACCATTAGGTGGGAGATATTTTACTGAAATTGTACCAACCATGGAACAAAAGGAAAGGCCAATATGACAGTGTAAAGTGTGCTGTTCAAAAAAGATGCTGCAAAAAGAATTTGGAAAGAGACTAAAAAACTACTGTCCAGATTGTAAAATTGTGTTACAGATTGTAACATTGTGAATGTTTTAGGATATACCATAGGGGAAAACAAATGAATAAATTGGAGAGAATTTTCATTTTTATAGTTCCTATTATTATCCTTTTTTTTTTTTGCACTGGGAATCTAACTCACAACCTCACACTTGCCAGGCAGGCGCTTATACCACTGAGCTAAATTCCTAGCCCCTTGTATGATCTTTTAAAAATTAATGAAAAAAAATGGCAATATTTGATTATCTTGAATTTATATAACTGGGACTGATAAGTGGCTAATGTTGAGATTAACAGACAAAATACATAAAGGTAAATACATGATATAATTATTTCTTTTTATTTTAGCGTCTCACACTGTAACTTAGGCCTGTCTTGAACTGATATTCCCCCTGCCTTAGCCTCTATAGTCATAGGATTATAGGTATGTATGTCTTACCACACCTGGGTCCTCTTTCTATCAGCATTAAATTTCAATGTTTAGTTCATATCACCTACGGTAGAGAAATCCTGATGCATCCAGATGTTCAACAAAATTTATGGCTAGCCCTTTTCATAAAAAAACCTCACCATTAAAATCATGTTTAAGAAAACTACAAAACAGAAAGCTTTTGTTTTGTTTTGTTTTCTTGGGAGTCAAGGTCTCATTGTGTAGTTCAGTAAGTAGCTGAGGCAGGCCTAGATCTCACAGTGAACCTCCTGCCTTAGCTTTCTGAATGCTGTAATTGTAGATATGCTCTGCATAGAAAGCTTTTAAATAACATTAAAGAATAGCAAAATTGCTAAGCATGGTGGTATACGCCTGTAATCCCAGCAATCGGGAGGCTGAGGCAGGAAAATCGCAGCAAGTTCCATACCAGCCTGGGCTACAAAGTGAGCTCAAGGCCAGCCTGAACTGCATAGTAAGACCCTGTCTCAAAAAGACAAAAAAAGAAAAAGAAAAAGAAAGAGAAAACAAAAGAAAAACAAAGTTGTATAAATTACCTGTAACAGTGATAACAGAATTTATCAGCTCAACTACATGTAAGAAAAGCAAGGAGATCCAATAATGGCTATATTTTGTTGTAATGCTGAGTAGTGTCCTCCCTTTTCCTTTTTGTTTGTGTGTCCTTTTTTTTTTTAAAGTATCATACTGTGGGCCAGGGATTTAGCTTAGTGGCATAAGCACCTGCCTGGCAAGCATGAGGTTGTGAGTTCAATGCCCGTACCAAATAAAAAAAAATAAAGTGTCATACTGTGATGTGATATTAGAATCTTAAATTCAGCTGCAGATACTCAAAACAGAAAAAAAAAATCATACAAATAATAAAAAAACATACAAACTTAAGCATCTTAAGAGATGTAAGATGAGCTGAGACCAATAAAGATGCCAGAAGTAACCTAATCATAGGTTAGTATTTTACAACTTTTCTAGCTAGAAAAATATACCCAATTAAAGACAGACAGATCAAAACACTTCAGGAATACCTCAAAATCTCCCTCTGAATAACAAAACAGATTATCCAGACTTCATGTTTTACCAGTGGCATTACTGACACTAATTTAATGTTATTATTTCTAAGGTATTTTCTTTCTTTCCTTTTCCTTTTCCTCTTTCTTTGTTTTGTTTTGTTTTGTTTTGTTTTGTTTTGTTTTGTTTTGTTTTGTTTGAGACAGGGTCTCAGCTTTGTAATTCAAGCTGCTCTTGAACTCACTATGTAGTCCAGGCTGGCCTCAAACTCATGATGATCCTCCTGCCTAAGGCTCCCAGGTGTTGGGAGTACAGGCATGCACCACTGCACCTGGCTAAAGAGATACTACCTTAAAATGAAGACTCATTCCTAACAGGGAGAATTGTTCCCAATGCAAAAATCTAGATGGTGATACCTTTGGCCTGACACCCAAGAAGCCACTGCAGTTTGGAGCTCCACATTTGCAAACAGTTTTTCCATTCCCAAGACATTCTAGGTTGTAATTGAAGGTAAGTTCAGTGCCTGCATAAGAGACCATGAAAATATTATTATCTACAGTTTTAATTACATGACTTTTTTCAGTTAATGAGTTAATAAAACCATGGTACATTTACAGTGAGAACATTAATGTATAGTTGCAGTATCATACAATATTACAGCAATTAAACAATACTTGTATTCCTTTGTATATCCAGCTGAAGTAGCTAGTTGAAAATATTTTCCAGATTGTAAGCCCTAAGGACTTTTGAAGGTGACAAAGTGACAGCCAAAGTGCCTAGGGCTTTTGATGAATAAATAGTGGTGCAACCAGGCTACACCCACAGCAAGCTGTCCTTTTTGTTATGTTTTTGGTATTGAGAATCGAACTCACGACCTCACGCTTATGAGGCAGGTGCTATGGCACTGAGCTATATCTCTGGCCCAAGCTGTCCTTTAGGCTGTCTCAGTGTTTGATCTCTATACAGGCCAGGGACATGGGTGAGGATCCTTTTTTCCCCATCTTTAGCCTCCACCAAGGTCCTGAGCCACAGTTCCCAGTGAGAAGTATGCCTGTGTTCTGTTTCTGAGTTACAGGAACTTTTCACATGAGAGGCTGAGCCAATATTAACTTCTAAAAGAATAGATTAGTTTTAGAAATAAAAACAAAAAATATCAATTCCAATCCCAGTACATTAATAAAGTTTAACTGTGTAACTTTGGGGGGGGGGGTCCTTTTTGAGAAAGGGTCTCACTATATATAGTTCAGGCTGGCCTTGGGCTCACTCTGCAGCCCAGACTGGTCTCAAACTCCCAACAAGCATCCTGCCTCCACCTCCTGAATCCTGGGATTACAGACATGTGCCACTACATCTGGCTTAACTGTGTAACTATTAATCAGATACTTAACACAGAACTTCAATAGCTTAATAGTAATATTCAAAATAATCTTACTTTTTAAAAATTTATTTATTTTGGTACTGGGAATTGAACTCATGACCTCAACTTGTCAGGCAGGTGCTTGTGCCACTGAGTTATAACCCTGGTCCAAAAATAACCTTATTATAGAGATGTTATTTTTCTCATTCATTTTGCAACCGTTCAAATTATATTAAAACCAAAACAAACACATACACATACACAAAATCAAACTTATTCTGTATTACTGTGCCAAGTACTGGGAATACAAGTATGAAGCAGATGGGATAACTGTTCCCTGGTGAACACACCTTACCCAGCAACAACTCATGGGAAAAATACCAAATAATACTAATGAGGGTTAGGGCACAGAATGAACACACATCACATTATGCCACAACCTGGTTGAGTGCTCTGAATCCTGAAAAACTCATTTTATAAATGAAGAAATGGTATTGAAAATTTAGTGACTAAGTATGACATAATGCACACAGCAATAACTAGCAAACTTTGAAAAATAGAGAGTTAAGGTACAAAGTTTACCTTTGTGTCAAAGGTTTATTTCATAACTATAGTAGCACAAAAAGCATGTAACATAACTAAAAGGAAGTGGGGGACGCCTAACAGATAGCAGAATTTTACATATAAATATATACTTTGCCTAGGCTGGGCATAATAGTGCACGCATGTAATTCCATGCTAAGAAGGCTGAGGAAGGAGGATCCTCACGCGTTCAAGGCCAGCCTGAACTATATATAGCAAGACACTGTCCACAAAAAAACCAAAGCCTCTGGGTGCCCAACCATCAACTCTAACAGGTATTCAACCTGGCATTTAGCACATTCTAATTTCCCTCATCTAATCCATGCAGACTAGAAGACAAAAGGTTATGGATTATGTAGTCAACCTACCTAAGCAAAGAGAACATGGTAAAAACACATGGCTAGACATAGTTGTACTTGCTAAGCAGGTACTATGCCACTGAGCTACATCCCCAGGGCATAGTTTGAATCTTAAATGTCCTCTAAAAACCCATCTGTTACAAGGTTTGGTCCCAGGGAAGATGCTATTAGAAGATGGTAGAACCTTTAAAAAGTGAGGCTTAGTGGGAGGTATTTAAGTCACTAGGGACAAATCCCTGAAGGGGACTGTGGATCTCTGGCCCCTTGTTATTTTCTGACCATAAAATAAACATTTTTGTCCCATCATTGCTGTACAGCATATGTGTCCAAGATACCTAAAAGCAGTAGGTGACCAGATTATGGAGTGGAATGTCCAAACTATGCAAAGTAAATCTTGTTAAACTGGTTGTGGCGATGCACTCTTGTAATCCCAGCACATGGGAGGCTTTAAGACAAGAAAATTGCAAGTTCAAAGCCACCATGGATTATGTGAGTTTTAGGCTAGTTCAGATTAAAGAGAGAATCTATCTCAAAAAAAACCAGGCCATAACAAAACAAAAAAGGACAAAATAAACCTTTTTACTAGTTGATTCTCTTTACGTATTTGTTATAGTGACTGAAAATTGACTAACGCATGATCCAATTCAAAAACACGCTAGACAAAAAAAGAGGGACTAATGATGCTCAATTTTTCAAATCTGACAATCATGACAAACTTGAAATTCTGAAGTCTACAAGACTATAGAAAAATCTATTTATTTATTTAACTTTCTACTGCGGATCAAACTCACAACCTCAAACTTGCAAGGTAGATGCTTATGCTGCTGACCTAAATCGTCGGCCTTAGAAAAGTCTATTTAAATGACAGAGAAAGGTGCATGGCATGGAGGGTAGAAATCTCAGAGATTAAAATAAATAAGAATAAAAACACACATAGAAAACAAGAACTAAACTGCTTTTTAATTTTTTTGTCTTGAGTAACACTACTTGATATCAAGACTGACTAGATCAAGGGAGACTTAAAAGTTTTCCAAAATGTTCATGCGGAGTATCTGTTTCAATAATAACTGGACTATACTAAATTACAAACCACCTAGGCCAGTCTCATATTAGGTTGAGTGTAAGAGTGACCTTCAACTTTGCTAAGATCCCTGAGAAAATGAACAAGTACATACCAAAATTCACAAATGATATATAAGTTGAAATATTTTTAAAAGCCATGTAATTTGGAGGATGCCATAATGTGCATTATTTTTTTCGTAATGCGTATTATATATGATTAATTTTTATCAAAACTTTGAAGGTCTTAATTTATGAAACATAGCCACTGTACGTTTTAACCATAAAATTGAGCTATTTCAGTTTTATTTTCAATCCAAATAAACGTCTTACTACTTATCCTGCTTACAACTATCTCCCTTCTGCATTCCAACTCTTAGAAACAGACTGCTAGCCAGTGTGGTGCAGTATACCTATAAACAATCCCTGCATGGGGGAAGTTAAGGCAGGACTGCAAGTACCTGGTCAGCAGAAAGTTCCAGGAAGACAAAGAAAGAGTTATGCTATCTCTAAATAATTTAGTTCCTTGGCACTTCAGATATATGGTTTTTGTTTTCTAAAAAATAACCCTGGGGTCCAGCATGGTTGTGCACGTTTTTAATCCTAGCACTCAGGAGGCTAACACAGGAGGACAGCCATAGAGATGGAGGTCAGCCTGAGCTACATCACGAGTTCAAAGCCAGCCTGAATTACAGAGTGAAACCCTATCTCAAAAAAAAAAAAAAAAAAAAAAAGACCCACAACACTTAAGAACTGGGAGGTATAGCTCAGTGATATAGCAACTATTTATTTGGCATGCATTACAACCCTAGGTTTGGTCCCAGCAAAGCACACACACAGAGGTCTTGCATCAATAAACATTAAGATTTGAATGAGTAGCCAGGTGTGGCAATACACACCTATATCCCAGCCCTTAGGATGCTGAAGCAAGATAATCACCACAAATTCAAGGCTAGTCCATACTACATGAGTTCATAGTAAGACACTGTCAAAATCAAAAACTCTACTCCAATAAAAAAATTTTTGATTGAGAGGTCAACTTTTGTTTATATAGAGGGAGAAAACAGAAAGAAGACAACTATGGAACTGAAGGTTATAGCCAGGGATGTAGCTCAGCAGCATAGAGCCTGCCTAACAAGTACAAGGTCCTGAGTTCGATTCCTGTTACCCAAAACAAACAAACACCAACTGTAAGAGAAGGTGACAAGGGAGACCTGGAGAGCTGGGAATTTCGAAGGCCGAGCAATCTGTGACACGTTTATGTCAAAGTTAAAGGCCTAGGAATTTATTCCCTTAAAACTCTCCATGTTCAACCTTAAACATACTATGCTAGGTGAAACACGAGCCACAAATAGCCAAATACAGTGGTAACTCAGTTCGCAAATGCTTTTGGTTAGCAAATAGTTTGGTTAGTTTAACAACATTTTGTTTTTGTTTGCAAACTCTGCATTTGGTAACAAACACAACTGAGGCCATCTTTCTCAAACAAACACAAATATGGCCATCTTATCCAAAATCATAGAGGTCTTTTGAGTTTGTGAACCAAGGTACCACTGTACTGCATGATTCTTTTTATTTTGTTTTTTTGGGGGTTGGGGAGAGGTCCTGGGAATTGAACTCAGGACCTCATGTTTCCCAAGCAGGTGCTGTACTACTGAGCTAAATCCCTGACCCCTGTAGGATTCTCTTTATATGAAGTTATTAGGGTAGTCAAATTCAGAGAGAAAATAATGAATAAGGATCTATAAAAACAGGAAGAACTTTAGCTGGAGAAGATAAAAAGGGTTTCAGAGGTGGGTGGGGGTGACAGATGGAGAACAATGTGAATGTACTCAATGTATTAAAACTGTACATCTTAAAAGACAGTTGGTAGTACATGTTTGTAATCCCAGCACTATGGGAAGATAAGGCAGGAGGAACACAAAATTTGAGTCCTATCTGGGCAAGGTAGTGAGATCTTGTTTCAAAATGTAAAAGATAAATAAGGAAAAAGGGCTGGAGTGTGGCTCAGCGAAAAATTCCCACATTTAATCCTCAGTATTGGGGGGGGGGGTGAGTTTCATGTCTAATTTATCATCGTGACCCAGTACCACCTGGCAAGCCTTTGAGTATCTTCAGGAATTTGGAATTTTCACTTTAGAGTGGAGGACATGTGACAATTTTAGATTAGAGAATCTAAATTCAGACTCCAAGATCTCTCTTACCTGCTTTAATGTCACTCAGGGCAAAAAGGCCAACACGGGTATCTCCATTCACAGACCACTTCTGTGTTTCACAGTTGGGCTGGCAGCAATGATTCATAAACCGAGCATAGTTCCCTTTGGGCCCAGCATCAATGATTCGATCCTAGAATTCCAAAAAAAAAAAAAAAAAAAAGCTGCTTGTCAGACTTCTTGAAACTTGTAAATGAGACTATCCTCTTTAATAAAGCTTTGAAATTTGAAAGCTGTGGTTCTGAAAGTGAAGCAATGATGGTCCACATCATTGACAACTACCTCTGGAAGGTTACTGGAAATAAAAATTCTTGGGTTATGCTTCAGATATTCTATAAAGCAGAAACTGTGTGATAGGGCTCAATAATCTCAATCGTAGCAAGTTAAATAGGGATATAATTTTTTATTTTGTGACAAGGCCAGATATACACATACATTTAACTACCATTGGCCTAGAAGCAGGAACCTTCTCATTCTCTAGTTAGGAAATTCTTGAAACAGGTACACATTAAAAATTACTTAGCTGGGTATGATGGCACACTCTTACAACTTCAGTACTCTGGGAGGCTGAGACAGCAAGACTCAGAGTTGAAGTACTTCTTAGAGAACTTAGCAAAACCCTGCTTCAAAATACAAAAAGGGCTGGAAATGTATCCCTGTTTGAAGGCCCTGGGTTCAATCCCCAGCATCCAACCATTTCCCCTCCACCAAAAAAAAAACAAAAAAAAACAAAACAAAAAAAAAAACCAAAAATGAAAATAAAAACCAACTAAACAAAAGAGATGCAGTGAGATTTAAATACTGATATCAAAGTAGGTGTGGTAGCACACATCTGCAATCCCAGCACTCATGATGATCACTGCAAGTTCAAGGCCAGCCTGGGCTACACAGTGAGTTTAAAGATAGCCTGAACTACATGGCATTACCTTGTCTCAATACATACATACACACACACACACACACACACACACACACACACACACACGCACGTGCGCACAATTTCTTGTCCTAAACTACAGTGAGAATATCCGGAGGTAAAGATTTCATGTACCATAAAAGTACAATTTAAAAAAAAAAATTACATGTTCTGGAAACCATTTATTAAAAATAAGTACCAAAAAAAGGATTATTAAAGACAGAAAACAAATTACACATGTCTGTAATCCAAACACTTGGGAGGCTGAGGCAGGTGGATTGCCCCGAGTTTGAGGCCAGCCTGGCTATGAAGTGGGTTCAAGGACAGTCTGAACTACATAAGACAGACCTCATCACAAACAAGCAAAAAGATACAATAAATTAGTGTAACATGAAGTACAAGTAAAAAAGAAAATAAAAACACTAGGGTACTGAAATTTATTTTATTTTATTTTTTTCTTTTTGAGACAGAGTCTTACTATGAAGTTCAGGCTGGCCTTGAGCTCATTTTGTAGCCCATGCTGGTCTCAAACTTGCAACTATTTTCCTGCCTTAGCCTCTCAAGTGCTGGGATTACAGGTGTGTGCCACCATGCCCAGCTTAGGATACTGAAATTTAAAATAAATTCTAACATAGAATTGTATGCACTAATAAAATGAAAATCATCATACAATTCTTACAATTGTCAGAATGACTTGAGCTCCTTTTTTCAGGATGGTGGGGAGAGACTGGGCACTGAATGCATTAAGCTCCATTCCCAACCTTTTTATAATTTTTTATTTTGAGACAGGCCAGAGTGTACCAGCTGCCCTCAAACTTATGACACTCCTGCCTCAGTATCTCAGATGGTAGGTTCTATAGGCATGCTCAGTGCAAAGAGGGGAATTCAACTCCCTCTGAAGAGTACTGAAGCAGGGGGAAAAAATTATAAAAGCAGCTTTATTGCTTTTGGCCAGAAACATGCAAGCTTGCCTACTGTAGCACCTATACCACTCAATTCCCATAAATGTTGAAAAAACCTGGGTCAGGCCATGAGTAAAATTTACATATTATACCTAAAAACACTAGCTAAAATAATACAAATTTCACCATTTTAATATATGATCCATTACTTACTTTATCTAGGGTGAGCATATAGAAATTAGTGATATCATGTTCTTGGGCATAACGGATTCGAGCTCTGCATTCTTCTTCATCTATTAGTTCACCCACATACTCATTCACAAACTCACCCTAAAAAAAAGAAAAAAAAACCTCTGACTTAATGGGAAAATTACATAGATATTTACTGGATTTAGAAACTAATGAAGGTATCACATTCCCTATATCAATTTATCCACATGCAATTAGTTACTTTATGATGTCTCAACTATTTGATAATGAAAATTACTCATCACCACAGACCCCAACAGCAAAAGGAATAAACTGGGCACTATAGAACCACCAGAACAGAAAAAAATAAACTAAAGCTTCCTCATAAAGGAGGCATGGACAGTCAGTTACTGTCCCTGTGGAGGGTAGTCCATTCCTTAAAGTATGTTCATCTTTCTTGGAGCTCACCCTACCTACTAACCCTTACATTTCATATCTCTGTCCTTGCTATTTTATATTTGGTCTCCCCTGAGCCAAAAAGCGTTCCTCTTCAAAGTCTGAAAACATTCTCAAAGCAAAACTTTCATTTCTTTTGCCACAAAAATTCAGAGCACTGGACTAACACATTTAGTGATTTTTTTCCCCATGTCTCTCTGGCATTAGAATGTAGGCTTCGTGAAAGCAGGGTCCATGTCTTCCATCTTGATTACTGTACCTCCACCATGATGCCCAAACACTAGGTATATAATTACTTGCCAAATGACTAAACTAGCCTACCCAATTTACCATCTTTCCAATAAAGAAGTATCAATTAAATTCTTCACAAATTGTATCCAGAATAAGGCTTATTTTACTAAAATGTCAAATAAGATTTGTATTACACCAAAACTGTACAGTATTACCTATTTGTTAAAAACACAAATCTTGGCAGGTTTCCAGTTGAAGATTTCAATTTTCACTGGAAAACACCTCGTGCTTGTTCCCTTCATCTTCCATGAACCCAACTGTTTTTATCCCACTGAAGTATTTTATCAAAAGGTGATTAACATTTCTGTATTGTGTGCTTATTATCCCTTCTTAACTACTAACTTTGGGACACAAAAGAGCTAATAATCTGACAGTCTAAACTTTCCTGTTTTTCCATTCTGCTCTGTAGTGAGCATGATCAATCATCTAACACCGGAAGGTATGGCAAGATAAAGCAGTAACATTTAGCCCCTAAACTATGTTTTCTTCCTCTATGATGAATTTTCTCACATTCATCAAGAAGTAATCATATTAAGCAATGAAAATAAAATAATATGATAATGAAGAAGAGTTTTCATCACCTTTTTAATATCTGTTTTTGTCCGTAGGCCCCAGCCCCTCTGTAACGTGCGGAAAATTTCAACCTCTGGGTACTGGCGCTTGCTGAAACACTGGTTCTGGCAGCGGCCTCCAGCAGGACACACGGTGGGATGGCACTCATACAGCAGCATGCGGTTGATGCACTCAGAGTCTATTCCGCAAGGGTTTTCATCAGTAGCTTTACAGTTGCAGCGGGGGATTTCTGATAAGTCTGCAGTGAAGATCTGCACCCGGCCAATAGGACGATTCACCTGCAGAACAGGATATAGTACTGTAGATCAGGGGACTCAATTTAAGACAAGTCAGGACCTATAATAAGCAAATTTTTTCTGATGCATTGTGTCCCATTTTATATGATTTTAAACAATCAGGATTTAGGCAGGTTAAAAATAAAAGTCTCACATGATTTATAACATACAAATCTCAACTGAACATGAAGGCACACACCTATAATCCCAGCTACTTGGGAAGCTGAGGCAGGAGGATCACAAATTGGGAGACCAGCCCAGGCAATTCAGTAAAACTCTGCCTAAAAAAAAAAAGGCAGAGTTCAGCACTAGGGACCGTGCCTGGAATATGCAAGCCCGTTCCCAGACAAAAGGGTGAATTCCACAATTATTTTTAATTTTTGTTTATTTATGTTTTTTGACACAGGGACATGTTGTGTAGTCCAGACTGGCCTTGAACAGGGTAATCCTGCTGCCTCAGTCAAGTGCTGGGATTACAGGCAATATATCACCATGCCTGGCTCATAAAATATTTTAAAACATATTTAAAAAATCAATTTCAAAGCTAATAGGCCAAACCAACACTGAAATAGGTTTTTGTTACTGTCACATGGTAACAACACTTCAACTAATACAGAAAAAATTCTACTTTAAAAAAAAAATGGGGCTAGGGACTTAGCTCAGTGGAATAAGCACCTGCCTGGCAAGCATGAGGTTGTGAGTTCAATCCTTGGTACCAACAAACAAACAAACAAACAAACACACACCCAAAAAACAACTCAGCCTCTGCACTGAGCTACATCTTCAGCCTATTTTTAAATTTGAGATAGAGTCTCTCTAAACTGCCAAGTTACCTGGCTGGGCTCACAATTACGATTCTCCTGCCTCAGCCTCCAAGAATGGTAGAATAACCGGTATGCAACACGGTACCCACCTGAACAGCTATTTTCAAATGGGAATTTCATAATGGCATGAAAAAAATCTTTGGGTAACTAGTGAAGATGGATTTTAATATTTACTATATTAGTTTTAAATCCTTTAGAACAACCATAACTATGCCATTCATATCATTTATGCAGTAGTAGAACTAAAGCTGAAAAACATACAGTAAAAATCTAGTGGGATAAAACTTGAGGGTCAAAGATACCAATACTATTCATGTGAACTTTTTTTTCTTCATATGAATTTCTATTGGTAGATATTATGAACAGTATGAAGGACAAAATTGGGCCAGACAGATTTGCATACTGTAAGTCTCTGCTGGTTGTTATTAATTCAGTGAAAAGAAACTGACTCTTCATAGACAACACATAAATAAAATCTGACTAAATTATATGCTTCAAATATATTTTGAAGAATATTCTAATAATAATGTACACATTATCATAAAACCCAGCAGCCCCTTAAACATGGTAGACATCATAATTTCTTTGTTATGCCCCTTATAATTATTTCTGTCATACTGCACATTCCAGATTACAAATTTGAGTCAATCTAAAAGGACTAATACTTGGCTAGGAATTACTAGGCTCAGTGGGACAGCATTTGCCTAGCACATATGACACCCTGGGTTTAGTACCCAATAGCAAAATAAATAAGTAGCCAGGCACAGTGCAGCATAAAGTTAATCTCAACACTCAGGAGACTGAGGCAGAGAGGATCACTGTAATTAGTACATATAATTAAAAAAACCAACCTTCCTTCTTCCTTCCTTCACTGATTTAAGACAAGGTCGCATTATGTAGTACAGACTGACTTTGAACTAGACAGGTAGTCCAGGTTGGCGTGGAACTCCTAGCAATCCTTCTACCTCATTCTCCAGAGTCCTGGAATTATAGGTATGTGCCACCATACCTAGCTATTTCTTATATTTTAACATTTAAGCAAAATAATAAAACAATGGCCATGAAGCAAGGCCAGCAGATCACTGTAGCTGCTGGTTTCAAAAAGGAGACTAAAGAGAATTCTTTGTGTGGTCTGTTGGCCATTTCAGAACTTTGGAAGTGGAATGGTCAATTCATCAGAAAGAAATAGCAGGTGAGTATGGCAGACTTTAGGGGGCCTGCAGGGGAGAGATCCTGGCGCCTCGGGACCTATATCATGTGGTTGACTTGGGGTGCCGGGAGAACAAGGAGCTCTTCCCCTCTCTGGGGGGCAACTGAGAGTGTGGCAGACTTTCGGCAGCCTGAAGGAGAGAGACCCTGGCACATTGGGACCTGCACAGTGCGGTTGATTCAGGGTGCTGGGAGAACAAGGAACTCCTCCCCTCTCTGGGGGGCGGCTGAGAGTGTGGCCGACTTTCGGCAGCCCGAAGGAGAGAGACCCTGGCACGTCGGGACCTGCACCGTGCAGTTAACTCAGGGTGCCGGGAGAACAAGGAACTCCCCCCACCTCTGGGGCGGCTGAGAGTGTGGCAGGCTTTCGGTGGCCCGAAGGAGAGAGACCCTGGTGCATCGGTACCTGCACCGTGCGGTTGACTTGGGGTGCCTGGAGAACAAGAACTCTCCCCCCCATCTGGGGTGGCTGAGTGTGTGGCAGACTTTCGGCAGCCTGAAGGAGAGAGACCCTGGCGCATCAGGACCTGCACTGTGTGGTTGACTCAGGGTGCGGGGAGAACAAGAACTCTTCCCCTCTCTGGCGGGGCCGCTGTGATCCTGCCTGCGTGTGGGCTGAGAATCAGACATCTCATGTGGTCCTGTCCCACATCCCGTGTGCCCCCTCCCCTTCCCCTCTGCCTAGGAAGTGGGACCAGTGAACTACACATCTTGTGAAAAGATTGGCTGTTATTTACTATGAGCTCTTCATATGCAAAGATAAGGACAACCATTTGGAAGAAAACGAGACAATATGACAGATAGTGAAGGTTGTAGCTTGGAAATTTGTGCTTTCTTATTCCCATTCTGCTGTGTTTTATTGTGTTTAATTTTACTCCCTTTTAAAATAAAATTGAAAAAATTTAAAAAATCTAATACAACAACCCTGAGTTTATTTTTAAAATTTCTTATTTTTGAAATGTTATCACTACATAGTGTAGATTGGTCTCAAACTTTTGTTTGGGTTTGGCAAGTGATGGGATTACAAGAATGTACCATCATTCTTGGCTCAACAAATCCAAGTTTAATAATTATTTGAGAATACTTACATGTTTGCTTAGTAACAATAAACACCCATCTTCACAGACACATGTATAGGTAGGCTCAAGAACTACTGATGGTAATTACTAGATTTTACTTGCCAATTTGTGCAAAAGTATACATACGTAGGTTTCAATTTGACTGTGTTTGGTAGGCTCATGAGGCAGTTTGAGCACTATGCTCTCCTCTTACAGCATTCTTTTCTTGTCTACAAAGTTTATATTCTAGCACTGTGCAACTGATACATGAAAAATATCACTAAAATTCACATAATAATCTTACAAGTTTACTATCTTGTGGGACCATATACCCAATTTTCTAGGGCCAAGTACAGCCTGCCACTGGACAAGTTTAATCTATAATTAAAAAGGACATTACTCTCACTGCCAGATCTGACCCTGTACTCTTCAAAATATTGGTTAATACTGTAGGTAACTTACTAGTGGAAAAATACACTCACCACATGCAAGTGGAAGCCACAGACCTAGTAGGTCAGGCAAGTTCTGAGGAAACAAAAGACAACAGCCGAGTTTGGTTACCCAAGACTACAGGTCTTAAACAGGGAACTGAAACACCTATTCTACTCTGACTCAGAGTTCTTTACCTGAACTCCCAATCCTCACGGAATTTCCTCTTACTTTTATTCTCTCCACATATGTATGTGATATGATTGATAAATGAAATTTTTAAAATTTTAACAATTTAAAACTTTGTTACAGTAAAAGACACATTAATCTCCCTCAAAACACTCCACCTTGTTTGAATGTACTTTTTCTATCAATCTTGCCATATTATGAAGTAGTTCTGGAAGTCCTCATTCCAGAGTCCTTCATTATACAGTTGTGGTTGCTTAGATGTCCTGAGTCGATTCAAAGCAGTTACCCTTCATGGTCATTTCAGGACCTCACACTTGCCAGTCAGGCACTGGGCTACTGAGCTAAATCCTGGGCTCCCTTTTACAGTCATTTTGACTGTGGGGGAAATCCTGGAAGTTGCATATCAGATCTGATGAATAAAATAAAGGAGGACACATTGCTTTTATGTGCCTGTGTTTCCATGAGATGACATGCAAAAGCAGAATTCACCAGATTTTTGATCACATCTCCTAAACATATTCATTAAAAGGACTTCCAAGACTGCTTTGCAAAGTAGCAAAGATGATGGATAAATGTATAAAAACAAGGGTGAATATTTAGAGGGGATTAACCCACTGGCTTGAACCACCACACCAGTGGTACAAGCACAATTGTCCTACTGAGTGGCTTAAACTATTGGTAGTACAAAGATTCTAACCATATTTATTAATTGTTTTATTAATTAATAACAAGTCTATAAATACACATCTAGTCACTTGAATTTGAATAATTACTGCCCAAATGTAAATATTAGTACTACTCTTACAAATTTTTAAAACTGAAAAATTTAATTCATTAAAAAATTTTATATTCATGAAGTTTATCAATAATTAACTCTAAATTTTAAAATGGAAATCTTACAACTATCTCATTCCTGATGTATATAATATACATTTAGAACTGCTATACCACAAAAGTTAGCTATAGTATTTTAAAATATCACTTTCCTTAAGGAACTGTAATACCTGGTCTGCCTAAATCAAAGATTTCCTTTGCATTACCATGACCAAAAACCAGTGAAAAGTGGTATGAGCTGCTGGATGGGACAGTCATGCATATACCACCAGTGGTTTAAACTGGTGGGAATGCTTGAATTCAAATCAGTCACCCAGGCTGGCCTTACACTCACTACATAGCTCATGCTGGCCTCCAACTCATGGTGACACTCCTGCCTCTCAGCCTACTGAGTGCTGGGATTACAGGTATGCAACACCACGCACGGCTGTAACCAATTTTAAAAATTTATTTCATTTTATTTCCTTTTGAGACAGGGTCTCGTCATTAGCCCCGGGTGGCCTTGAACTTAGGTTATTCTCCTGGCTCAGCCTCCCAAGTGCTAGGATTATAAATGTACACCACTGCATCCAGAAAACTTTAAAAAATTAAAACATTTACTGTATATTTCAATTATACCTCATGTTTATATCATTCTTTCCTAACAACTGATCAAACCTATTCCAAACCTCAAATAAAATTTTTCCCTAACATATCATAAGGCCAAAAAAAAAAAAAAAAACAAAGGTAAGAAATCACATGGCTCAGAAGAAACATACTGTTGGTTAATACTAGAAGCTGTAGTGGTGGTGGTGGCAGTGAACCAAGCTGCACTCTATCAGAACCATTTAAACAGCTTTCTGATAAGGCCCATGGCAAGGAAGAAAAGCTGACAGGGATGCCAATTATCAGGTATGTGCATGAGCAGTGGGTTCTACCCCAGATGCATTTGGGCTGAGAGGTGACCTACTGAGTGGAGGTGGCACCCTATAGCGCTGAGGGTGGGCTCTGTGCAGGGTTCCCAGGCCTTGGGGAACTGTGTCCTGGGACTAGGTGGCATCAGGCACACAGGTCGTGCTTAGATGCTGGCACCACCAAGATGATTCCTTGAAACAGTGGGAAAGATGGGCATGGGACACTGGGTGAGGCAGATGGGTGTGGGAAATCTACTCAGGCCACAGCAGAGAAACCCTCCTGTGATAAAACCATTTGGGTCATTTTTCTTCTCTGTGCCAGTCAGAGATGGAGGCATCCCTAGGGTGTGCACTGGCCATTTTTAAATTAAATGCCAGTTAAGGTTATGTATAACTATATAACTATATAACTATATAACTATATAACTATATAACTACATGTTATATAGTTTTGGGTAAACATAATCAAGATCAGGAGTTGGCAAGCTTTCTGTATAAAGGGCCAGTTAATGCTGTTTTATGTAAAGGGTGAAGCAGGTAGAGCCAGAGAAAATGTGGAAATGAATTAGGGTGGCTGTGTTCCAATAGAACATTATTTACAAACACTTATAATCTTCACATCATGAAATATTCTCTTCCCAATTATTACCAGTCCAATTATTTAAATATAAGATGACCAAAAATAGGATATTTTTGTTAATTTTTACAATAGGAAATTGTAAATACAAAGTTTTATATTTCCTGTTATATTCAAATTTCCTGCTATATTCAAATTTATTCCATATAAGAATCAACTGGTTGAAATGATACCCAAGCAATGCTTGGAACAGTCAGAATGTAAACAAATACACTGCCCAACTGACATTTAAAGTAAACTGTTAAGTCATTAAAATTATGTCAGAATCGTAACTGCTGAGGCAGGAGGATCTCAAATTCAATAGCAATTTAGCAAAAACTTAACTCAAAATAAAATAAAGTACAATAAAATAAAATGGCTAGAATGTACCTAAGTGTTAAGGCCTATATTGCCCCACCACATTAAAGATTTTATAAATTTAAAAATGTAAAAATGGGCTAGAGATACAGCTCATTATGAGTGCTAGCCTACCTAGGCTCAATCCTCAGTATGTGTGTAGTGGAAAACTGGGATACAGTAGGAGTTGGCATGTAAATCCTGAGATTAGGTTACTCACATAGTTACTTCCTCAGGAACTAGGTTCAATGTGGTTGATGTACTACTCTGAAATACATACATTGCTGCTGTCTGATACCCAGGACTACATAAAAAGGACACTTAAAAAAAAAAAAAAAAAAAACCCAGAGTGGCCTCTGGGTTTAAAACTCCTGGTGATCTTTAGCCTGAGTCTCCTAAATTGATGGGATTACAAGTATGAGCCCAGCTAGTTACATTTCTTTAAGCAAAGCCTAGGTACATCTTGGTGTTTTGTCTGCACATGTAGATACACTTAACTCTCAGTGTATTGCCAGGATCTGCTTCGACCAATATAGTTATCAGTTTATTTAAGCAGCTTTGATTCTTTGTAAGGATTAATATTTTATGATATTTATTCCATCTAAAAGGTCAAACAGAACCAGGTATGGTGGCCCATGCCTGCAATCCCAGCACTCGGAGGCTGAGGCAGGAGTTGCCTTGATTTTGAGGTCAGCCTGGGTTACCAGTTTATGGCTAGCCTGGATTACATAGTGACATACTGTCTCAAAAAACAGAAACAAAGAAGCAAACAAACGAAAAATCAAAAAGAAGTTTTACTCATTTTACTGGGAGGAGAAAGAGAAAATAGAAAAAAAAGGAAAGTAGGTTTCCTTATTTAAAAAAAAAGAAGTCATTTTATATTGAAATCATAACCTAGGGCAATTAGATGTTTTTATAAATCCATGAAACTATCTGTTATTTTACTGTTCTTATCTATCCTGTATCCTTTAATCTTTTAATATTTCATCACCACTCAGTATTATTCATCAATGATCACAAACTATGCAATTTTTTTTAAAAGAGCCTGAAATGGTAAGAAAATAGAAGAATCAGCATATATAAAAATAATAAAATAGTGACAGTTTTACAAGACAGTTTTCTTACTTCACTGCCCAAAGTAGTGTATCATCTATCAAACAACCATAACAGATTGGTATACCATCCATTATAGCATTTTGTTACTAAGGTTACTAGATTTAGCAAAAATAAAGGGCATTCAAATTAAATTTAAATTCTGGACAGACAAGAAAATGCTTACTCAAAGTTAGGTCCCATGTAATACTGAGACATATGCTCTAAAGAGATGGTGTTGAAACTGACACACAAGTAAAATATGATGCTACCAGACTAATGATACTTAAAAGAATTAGGCACATGAACAACAACAACAACAAAAACTGCACCATCTGCTACCCATAACTCATTGTACTTCTATGGACAAAATATACAAATAGGGTTCTCACATAGGAATGATAAAAGGAAACCTAAGTTTGTTAATAAGAGTTAACAGTATTCTTTCATGTCCTATGATGCTGGAGGAGCAAAAATAAATTTATCTAATGAAAAAAAAGGGTTTGTGGGCTAGGTGTAGTGGTATCCCAGCACTTCGAATGATATCCCAGCACTCAGAAGGATGAAACAGAAAGATCACTACCAGCCATAAGTTTAAGACCAACCTGTGAGTTTAAGGCTATCCTGCACCACAAAGCAAGACTATCTCAAAACAAAAGACAAAAACAAAAAAACAAAAAAAAAAGGAGGAGATAGGTAGTTTATAAAAGGTTTTAGTAAGTACTGATTTTCTGAATTTGTTCTTAACTATTATTTTTGTTTTTAATTATTCATGTGAATGAAAAAAAATACAAAAGGTCCCTTAGACCTAGTTCATATATAGTGACTACTTTATCAGGCAGATTGAGGGTTAGGTACACCCAACATTAATTTTTCTAACCTTGGAATTCCTAATCTTACTAATGACCTAAACTATACTCAGCATCACTCATTACCAAATACACTTACCATGTATATTACCTCACATTCTCTCAGGACCATTGATCATTTTTTGATCAAAGGCTTTTCTTTTGGTTCCATTCAACATGTTTGTTTGTTTGTTTGTTTGTTTGTTTAAAACATGAAAATATTTACTGAATAGAATGTAACCTTTTTACATGACAGAACTTTCCAAAGTAGTAGGAAAAATGACATTTCAATGCACAGCTGACATTTTGAAGTACATGCACTGTTCTAGAAATGGTACTTAGTACTTTTTTTCTTCTTTAAGGTTCAACCTCTGCCTCAAAGCACCTGTGCTTGTGCTTCCAATTCTGGGCAGAATAAGGAGAAGTGAAACCTCTATAGCATCCCTCCCACAGATGATGTCTCAAGAATTTTTTCTCACCTTTATATGTTTATAAGGTGGTGGCTTCTTGTCATTTTTTCTATCTTCCTGCAGCTGTCTTAGCTCTTTCTGTGCCTTTAACTCCTCAAATCTTGCTGCAGCTTCCTGAAGAGCTAAGAAAACACAAGGCACATGTTACTTAAAAAAATTTGTAGATGGTGGCCCTGAAGCAAGGCCAGCAGATTGCTGTAGCTGCTGGTTTCAAACAGGAGCCTAAAGGAAATTCTTTCTGTGGTCTGATGGCCGTTTCAGAACTTTGGAAATGTAATGGTCAATTAATCAGAAAGAAATAGCAGGTGAGTATGGTGGACTTTGGGGGGCCTGAAGGGGAGAGACCCTGGCACCTCGGGACCTGCACCCTGTGGCTGACTGGGAGTTCCAGGAGAATGAGGAGCTCATCCCCTCTTTGGGGGCGGCTGAGAGTGTGGCCAACTTTCGGCAGCCTGAAGGAGAGAGACCCTGGTGTGTCGGGACCTGCACTGTGTGGGTGACTTGGGGTGCCGGGAGAACAAGGAGCTCCTTCCCTCTCTGGGGGGCAGCTGAGTGTGGCAGACTTTTGGCGGCCTGACGGAGAGAGACCCTGGTGTGTCGAGACCTGCACTGTGCAGTTGACTTGGGGTGCCAGGAGAACAAGGAGCTCCTTCCCTCTCTGGGGGGCAGCTGAGAGTGTGGCAGACTTTCGGTGGCCTGAAGGAGAGAGACCCTGGAGCATCGGGACCTGCACCGTGTGGTTGACTCGGAGTACCCAGAGAACAAGGAGCTCCTTCCCTCTCTGGGGGGCCGCTGTGATCCTGCCTGCGTGTGGGCTGAGAATCAGACATCTCACGTCGTCCTGTCCCATGTCCCCCCCCTTAGCAAGTGGGAGCCAGTTAACTACACATCTTGTGAAAAAATTGGCATGGTATTTAGTATGAGCTCCCCATATGCAAAGATATGGACAACCATTTGGAAGAAAACAAGAGACAATATGACAGATAGTGAAGATCCCTGGTTGAAATTTATGCTTTCTTAAGTCCCGTTCTGTTCTGGTTTGTTGTGTTTAATTTTACCCCCTCTTAAAATAAATTTTTTTAAAAAATTATATATATATATAATTTTTTATATTTTATTTATATATATAATTTTTTTATATTTTATATATATAATTTTTTTATAATTTTTAAATATTTTATATATATATATATATATATATATATATATATATATATATATATAAAGAGGGGAAAAGAAAGGGCTCTAAAGGATATAACTGCATGTATGTTTAAGTGTGTAAGATGACCACATTACTGGTTTTGTTAGATTGTTGAGCAGAACTATTAATAGTCTCACTGTTTGAATGTCTACTTCGTGTGCTTTAATTTTGTAACTTGAACAACTATTTCCAATGATGACAGTATGTAACCTATCAAGGGGTGATTTCTTAGTGTTTTTGTTTTTGTTTTGTTGTTGCTCTTGTGGTTCTTTTATTTTTTGCCTTTGGAATTCTGTATTGTTGCTACCCTTTTTCAGTTTTGTTTGATTGTTTTCTTTTTTATTTTTTCTCTTTAAATAAAATTTAAAAAAAATTTCTAGATGGACTTATTTTGCTTCTTTTCCCCATTACATTAAATAAATCTACTTCAGACAAAAAGCAAACACTACTATACAAAAACACTAATATGTATGAGAGATGGGTTTGAGAGTCCCCAGGGTACTCATACTCAGACAGTTTTTGAAATAGAACACTATAGATTACCATTTTCACAGAAGAAGAAAACAAATAAACAAACAAAAACCAAAAACAAAAAATACAGTTCAATCACACAGAAAGAATCATGGATATATATCCTAAAGACTTGAGGCGCTAGGGTGTGATTCACTGGAAGTGCTTGCTTAACATGTGTAAGACCCTCATGTTGATCCTTGACACAGCAAAAACAAAAAAGATTTCATCTGTTTAGCAAAGTCACTGTACTTGAGCCTAACTGCTTGCTACTTTGTTTTTTTGAGACAGGGTCTCTTTTTATAGTACATGCTGGTCTTGAACTATGTAGCCAGGGTTGGCCTCCATTCACTATAATCCTCCTGTCTCAGACTCCCAAGTGATGGGATTGCAGGTGTGCACCAGCATGGCTGGCTGCTTAAGCCTAATTCTTTACTCTATTTAACCTCCAAGTGGCATTCCTACTATCCTTTGAAAGGCATTTAAAGTTACCTCCTCTTGCATATTCTCTAGAGTACCAGTCCTACTCTTCTAATACTCATTCTTTATTTACTATAGCTCTAATTATATACAGATCTTCATATTTAATTTACATTCAAACACTGTGGGTTTCATATCCTTAAAATACTGTAGTAGTATCTGAAAAATCTAACAAAATCCTGTAAGAGTCACGTTGTTTTCTACCTAAAACTAAATGTTAATTCATTATTCTTTATTCAGGTTCAAATTCCAATTCTTCCTTTCCTCTTTCATTTGGTAGCTTTTCCCATGCTCTGTCAATTTTTTAAAGACTGCCAAGGTTTCTAAACTCTGTTCTAACCATTTCACTTAGCTCTCTTTTTAGGCAGCCAGCTCAGTGTTCCCTCATTCCTGCATTTAAACTGTACCAAATATTAGGAGGCTGCTAACTCAGCATGTTAAGACTCAGTTTAAGCTGTCTGGACACATTTAAGGATGACTCCTTCTTCACATTCAATGTAGAGAATCAAGAATTTGGATTCTGGACCCCAACTACCAGAGTTAGAAACTTCCTCTAAGCCAAATGTGATAGTACATCCATATAATCCTAGCACTTGAGAGGGTGACGGAGAACTATCAGAAATTCTGAGGCCAGCCTTGGTTGGTTATATAGTCAATTTTAGGCCTGCCTGAACTATGTAGCAATATACTGTCTTTAAAAAAAAAAAAAAAAAAAAAAAAAAAAAAAAAAAAAAAAAAAAAAAAAGGACAAAAGAATCAAAAAGGCTGAGGTATGTAGTTCAGTGATACAGCACTTTTCCAGCAACTGTCAAGCACTGGGTTTAAGTCCCAGTACTAGAAAAGTAACAAGTTCCTAGTAGGCAATTAGGTAGTCCCTGATTTTAGGTACAGAAATGGCAAAATTACACAAGTTTCACAGGTTCAAATTCATAGCTATCCCTGACCTCTTTCATTTTCCTCCAACCCGGGTAGTGGCCAAAATGTGTGGTTGTTGAATATTTGAGATTGTAACAGTCAAGAACTAAGTTCTTATAGCAGCAATACTGGCAGTCTATATTAGTAACATCTATTATTAAGTCATTAATAGTAGGAATAGTCCACGTCTCTAAAAAGAAACCACATTTGCCAATGGATTAAGTAAAGATTCACTGCAATAACTGAAATAATGTGGGCAAAATATGATTTTTGCTTTACTTGTTCCAGAAGAACATCATTCCCGTGTCCTACTAAGGAATTTAAAAATTTCATTCACCTCATTAGAAGTTTTACTTGGTAAAAATTCCTTTCTATTTTACCATGCAGACAAAAATCTTAAAATTCAATATTCAAATATATTCAAATAGCAAGAAATGCACTGCCTTTCAAAAGCAGCAGGGGGAGGAAAATTAATCATTGAGGAAATATCAATTAGCTGTTCTGCAGGTTTTAGAATATCATTGAATTCTCAGAACAATCTTTTCCCATTGTAAGTTTAATAAAAGTACCAAGGCCTAAAGATCATTCAACTGCCTGGGTTAAGGGATAAAACTAGCTATGCTTATACCAAGGGGACATGCTCTTAGGTCATCTGTCCTGACTGACTTCTCTGCTAGACCAGTCCAAAAAATTTAATTCATTGTAATTTTATTTGCTCTTACAAATTTGGTAAATATTTCTCCCCCTAAAACAAATATTTAAGAATAACAGCTGGGTATGGTGGCAGACGCCTGTAACCCCAGCACTAAGAACACTAAGGCAAGAGAGTCATCATGGGTTCCAGGCAAGCCCGAACTACATAGAGACTCTATCTCAAATAACCAACCAACCAACCAACCAACCAACCAACCAACCAACACAAAAACTCTGTGGAGCAATTGCAGCTTTCCTATATTTGAGCCCTTGCCTAGCAAAGTGATTTATTCTACAAAACAGTTTTAGAAATCCATTATTTAACATGATATTGAGAAAACACAAGCTATAAGACCAAACACAAACAAATAAATGAAAATTAAAAACTTCCTCAAGGAAACTACAGTTAAGTAAAAGATTAGGTTCAAAATGATTTATCTGGGTTCAAAATGAGTTATCTGGTTCCCTGCAAAATATTGTATCTTTAGCCACAACTCCCTCGTGCATCACCCCAGAGGTCAAAACACAGCTGCTAAATGAAGCATTACATGAATTTGAACCATAGCAGACAGGGAACAGAGGTCTGTGCTAGCACAAGAAAGTAGATAAAGTTACCTTTTTTATATGTTCCATCCACACCTTTGCCCATCTTATCCTTGCTGCTCACATCCCCCTCCATGTAAGGAAAGACTCGAGCCTGATGAGTCCATAGATAATCATTAGATCCAAAGAAGAGGACAGGGAACTCGCCTACATCATGTCTCATTTTATCAATGTTCGAAGGAATAGCTCGAGGATGGCAGATCTCTGCTGGCCACCACCTAGGAAAGGTAAAAACAAGGAAAGCAATTTCTAGAAGGCTGTAATATACTGGGAAAATATCCCCTTTAACACAGGAAAATAGCTCGAGGATGGCAGATCTCTGCTGGCCACCACCTAGGAAAGGTAAAAACAAGGAAAGCAATTTCTAGAAGGCTGTAATATCCTGGGAAAATATCCCCTTTAACACAGGAATAAAGAACAACAATGTGACGGGCAGGACAGTACATTCATATAATCCTTGCACCAGGGAAGCTGAGGCAAGAAGTTCACATATTTAATATATGAGCTTGGCAAATTAGCAAAAACGTGTCAAAATAAAAATAAAAAAGGCAAGGGATGCAGCTCTATGCAAAGACCCACCCAATGCCCTGAACTACTGAAAAACAAAGCAAACAACAACAAAAAAATACCTGACCACATTACTGTCTAACCTACATGCATTCTTTTTTAGCCTCTTGGGATACTCATACAAGCTAACTAGAGCACAAACAAGTAGTATGAGCTACAACCTGAAAATAACTGTTTATACTTGTATATGCACTCCTGTATACTCCATTATTCTAATTCAAGGAGTCTATGCAAAGAAAATCAACATATAAAAATTTATTACTAAAATGTTCACTAAAAATAGTAAAGATGAAAAACTAGAAAAATATGAATATTCAACAGGAAGGGAATGATAATACTACACTCAACAGGAAGGGAATGATAATACTACAAACTGTACATTAGAGAATAAAATGCAATTATAATTACTGAAAAATGATATCAAAAATTGAAGAAAGATAAAACACCACATGAAGTATTACAATCATTTTAGGAAAATGAAATAAAGCTGGAAACTTCCACCAAGCTATTTTATACCGGAGAAGTCCTTCAGAAGGTACAGTGTATATACAGCCAAAATGAGCATACAACAGTGAGTTATGTATGAATTGGAATAAGAACTATAGTGAATCTCAGGGACATAAATGTAATAAAAACAAAGAAAAAAACTGCAGGAAAGCTAGGTGTAGTGGCGCATGCATGTAATCTCAGCACTTGAGAGGCTGAGGCAGGAGGACTGTTGCCAAGTTCGAGACCAGTCTGGGTTACATGACAGTCTGAACTGCATAGTGAGACCCTGTCTCAAAAAGACAAAACAAAAACAAAAAAGGAAAATGCATTAATAATTCCCAATAGCAAAAGTTATAACATGAAAAACATTCACATGTGCCAAGCTTACACAGCAAGGTAAAGAAACGAAACACTCAAAAGTCAGCTTAACATGCATGTCTGTGGATAGAGAGAAAGTGTAATTGGACAATAGAAAAAGTCTCAAATGTACAACAACGCTTCTGATTTACTAACACGTATATTCAAGAAATTTATTTTGTTCTTTTCATTTTCAACAAATATTTTATTGATATAATAAATGTATATAACTATGGCATACAGTGTGTTAATTCAATACATATACACAATAATGGAACAATCAAATAAGTTAATTAGCATTTTCATCTCATTCAACAATTATCCTTCCTTTGTATTAGGTATCTTAATCTTCTCTTTTTTAGTTCTTTATGAAGTATCTAATAAACTGATGTGACCTATAGTCACTGTACTTTACTACTTTTTTACTGTAAAGAGGAAAAAAACAATTTCAAGATAATAGGAGGGGTAACAATGGTTAATATATTGTGTATTGTCATCTTTAGTTACTCAGAGTACAAGATATCTGCATTTTAATGTCCAAACAATATTAACACAAACTTTTCTTTTCAATGAACTGAGAGAAATTAGTAGTATAACTTTTACTCTATTTTACAATACTTTAAAATCATTCATGTTGCAATTTCTATGTATTCCAAGTTCAATAAAGATAATTGTTTCCCAGTATTGTGGTACACATCTATAATCACAGCCATGCAGGACACTGAAGCAGGGTGATCACTGTGAGGTCAAGGCCAGCCCAAACAATGTCTTTTTGGAGACCCTATCTCCAAAAAGAAGTTTTCATTTTGTAATTTTTTTAAGAAAAAGGAAGATGCAAAACTGTATGAAATTATAGGGCCATTTAAATAGCGATAGGGATGGATGTGTATTGATACACCTGCAAGTAAACATGCTGAAATGTTAATGTATCTTCCTTATTTGTGGGATTATAGATTTGTTTTCATTAATACATGTATTACTGCTGCAGTACATTTATGTATTGCCACTGTATTATACTGCTGGGTTTTTTGTTTTTGTTTTTGATACTGGGGATCGAACTCCAAGACCTCACCCTTGCTAGGCAGGCGTCGCTTATGCTGCTGAGCTAAATCCCTGGCTACCGCTGTATTATAATACTTCATTATTTTTTGTTTGTTGTTTTGAGACAGTCTTGCTTTGTACGGCAGGCTGTTCTTGAACACACTAGGTAGCCCAGGCTGGCCTCAAACTCACAGCAATCCTCCTGCCTCAGTCTCCCAAGGGCTACAATTCTAGGCATGCATTACCACGCCTGGCTTAGTACTTGTCTTACTGATGCAAATCATAGTTTTTCTTTCTTGCAAGGAAAAATTAAGTAGGAAATGGCTGTATCTCGTGCAGAAGATCTTTTTTTTTCCCTGAAGTTAAGCAATGTCCCTGCATGGTGGTACACACTTGTAATCCCAAGGTCAGCCAAAGGAAAACCTATCCCAAATTATAAATTCCTAAATAAATAAACTCTAAAATAAAATAAAAGTGCAGGTGGCTGCAGGAGATGTAGTTCAGTGTGAAGACCCTGGATTTAATGCTCAGCACAAGAGCAGAAAAATGTATCTGAGAGACTTCAAGAAACAGGATGGAGGGGGCTGGGGATTTAGCTCAGCAGGCTTAAGTGCCTGCCTGGCAAGCCTGAGGTCATGAGTTCAATCCCCGGTACCAAAAAAAAAAAAAAAAAAAAAAGAAACAGGATGGGAGAGAGAACAAGATGGCAGACTGGTAGGTAGCAGGAGAGAGACCTTCTCTGAGACAGACAACTCAAATGCCAGAATAAAACACCCTGGAGAGACCCAAACAGATAGAGAAGGACTCTCACAATCCAGGGAAAAACTAAAGTGCAAAAAAAAAAAACCGCTCGAATATGAGGTCCTGGGACTACCATCAGAGAAGCTAAGATCAGCGAGCACGGCGCCTTGCTCGAACTGCCTGAATTCCTGCCCAACCTGAACAAGCGATCCAGACTGAAGCAACTGGCTTGAGCTGCCAGAGCGCAGAGCTGAACAGCCCTGCATGCAGCTCGTCCAAACTGGCCCTGCACGTGACCCACCCAGAGGCACTGTGAATTCCTACCACAGCCGCGCTAAAGTCAGAGGTCGGGGAGTCCTGCAGTTCTCGGGGACGGGCATCAACACGTGGTGAGTGATGGGAATAAGACCCTCCCACGGGAAAGGGGAAACAGACTGGACAACATGCTAGATTTGGGCAGGACAGCCCTAACTCGATAAGGAAGTGGCTTCAGCTGGTTGCTCCCCTCACCGAGGGGATTGGTGGAATCTGCTTGGACTAGGCTGCGCCCTTGGTGGGGACCCAGTGGGTCGCTACAAATTACTTTCCTGAGATTGGTGCACACCGACGCAGTGAAGACCTGCAAAGGTTAACTGGCCCGGAAGGGAGTAGCTAGCGCACACTGCCCCTGAGTGAACTCTAATCTCTGATAAACTATTGAAGAGGGCTAAAGCTCCTACCCTGCGCCCTCTAGAGGAGCCTTAGCCAACAAGAAAAGGATCTGCACATTACACTGTACACTTGTATGGAAGGAAGCAAAAAACATGACGAAAGGGATAAATAAGAAACAACTCCCAGCCCCCAACCCTGAGAACATTGATCCAGGAGAGGTAAATACAAAAGAGATTGAGGGCAGCAAAAATGCAACATCAAACACAGCGTTAGCAGACATAAAGAGATATCTTCAGGACCTTGTAAGCGGGACCAAAACTGAAATATTAATTCAAATTAAACAAGAGATAAGTAGATTAATAAAAGAAGGACTGTTTACCTCTCAAGAACAAAAATGGAGAGAAAAATTTAATGAAGAATTCAGGAAAAACCTAGAATTCATGAAACAGATTCAAAGAGATTATCAGGAAACTAAAGACTCCATAGAAAGCTGGCAAAACTGCTTGAAAGAAACCAAAGATAGACTATCAAAAATTGAACACAGGCTTGCAATGTGGGGTCATGAAAGGGAAGATCTCTTAAAAA
>PVJX010008129.1:0-67204 GCA_004027295.1 Dolichotis patagonum
GTACCCTGAAAAACTATCTTTCAAAATTGATGGAAAAATAAGATACTACCATGATAAATAACAATTGAAGGAATTCATTACCACCAAACCAACCCTACAGAGAGTGCTGAAGGATAGTCTAGAGAGAGAAAAAGATGACCATGGTTCCAGGAACAGCAGCAGAGGAGGATCACCAAACAGGACAGGCAACTGAATGAAGGGGAAAAGTAGAGGGCCAACAGCAAGGGGATAGCAGGGCAGAGACAAACCAGTGTATGCTGGTTGTAACCATTAATGTAGATAGCTTCAGGTCAGCAATAAAAAGAAACGCAGGGAGAGTGAATCAAGAAACAAGATCCATCGATACACTGTATACAAGAAACACATTTAACTCAAAAGGAAATTCATACACTGAAAATCAAAGGGGAGAAAACCATTGTCCATGCCACAGGAGACCAGAAAAAAGCAAGAGTAACTTGCCTATCAAACCCAGAATGGATAAGAAAGATGGTATTTTCATACAATGGAAAGCTACCCAACTATAAAGTAGAATAATCTCGAGGCTCTTGTAGGTACATGGATGCAACTGGAGATCATCTTTATGGGTGAAATATTTTGAACAAATATGGGTGAACGCTAGCAAAAAAAAACAGAAGGAGTTAGTGGGGTCCAAAAAGTACAATAGATATTATAAAAGGTATAGGGGAGGAAATATCTAGAAGGAGAAGATAGTAACCACTGTTAATTTCTTATTGTCTTGGCTTGAATTCTTGTATTGTTTTCACAATTTTGTTAGGTTTGGTTTTGTTCTGTCTTGTTAGATTTTACTGTGTTTGGTGGATATGGGCAGCTATTTTGAACATAATGGGATGTATTATGGTAATCATGGTTGATTTGCTATTATCTTGTTTTGAAGTCCTATGATGCTTTCATTCATTTGTTTAATTGGTTTTATTCTGTTTTGTTTCATTTGATTTTATTATGTGTGATGGTATGAACAGTTATTTTGAAGAAAATGAGACATTATGGTCTCCATTGCTGATTTCCTATCATCTTGTTTTGAAGTCCTACAATGCTTTTATTGTTTTTTAATTGGTTTTATTCTGTTTTGTTTTATTTGATTTTACTACATGTGATACTATAGATAACTACCTTGAAGAAAACAAGACATTATAGTAACCATTGTTCATTTCCTGTTATCTGGTTTTGAAGTCCTATAATGCTTTCATTCTTTTGATTGGTTTTATACTATTTTATTATGCTTGATATTATTGTGTGTGAAGACATGAGTGACTTTTTCAAAGACAACAAGAGACATTATGGTAGCCACTGTTGATTTTCTATTGTGTTGGTTTGAAGCCTTGTGTTGCTTGCATTGTTCTGTTCTGATTTGCTTTGTTTTGTTTTGTTCTCTTTAAAATAAAAAATGTTAAAGAAACGCAGCTCTATTTCATTGTTCCACTTGTCTATCACACAAAGCCAGCTTAACTGTTGCCCTTTCTAATGAGTCGTGAATTTAACTGTCATAAACTCATAACCTTTTTGGCTACTCTGTGCTTTCATTATCAACTGTATCAGTGCTAGAAGCAATTAATTTAAATTTTTATGGCATATGAGGCTTGAAATTGTGTTAAAAATATAAATCAAATTAGAGATGACTTCCAACAATTCATGAACATGGTATAGCTCTTCATTTATTTAGATATTCTTTATTTTCTTTCTTCAGTGTTTTGTAGCTTTCAAGGTAAATATGCTGCATCTCCTTTGTTAACATTATTTATAAGTAGTTCATGGGGTTTGATACTATTACACATTAATTTTTTTAAATTTTCAATTTTTGCTGCTAATAAGCAAATACAAGTCCAAGCATGTTTTGATTATTAACCATTATCTTGAGACTTTGTCAAGTGTACATATTTGTCCTGACAAGCTTTTGTTGTTTGTTGTTGTCAGTAATTGAGGGTTTCCTGTGTAAACAATCATGTCTGTGGATAAGGCAGTTTCCTTCTCTCTTTCTAAGCTGTGCTTTTTACATTTTTTCTCCTTCCTGTCTTTCTACACTCACTAGGATCTGCAGTGTGGTGGTGAATGCAAGTGATGATGGAGGTAGTCTTGCCTTCTTCCCAGTCTCTGGGGAAGCGTTTAGTCTTTCAACATTAAGTATCGTATTACACTAAAGTTTGTGTAGATGTCCTTTGCCATTCTGAGGAAGTTCCTTTCTATTCATAGTTTCCTGAGAGTATTTGCCTTGAATGAATTTTAATTTTTGCCAAATGCTGTTCTACACGGAAATAAATATATCACTTTCTTCCTTATTTAATTATTATGTGAATTTTTAAAACATTAAACCAACTTTATAAGAACAAGTCTACTTGGTCGTATTGTCTTCTTTATGTATTTGGATTCAATGTGCTCATATTTTGCTAAATACTTCCAACTCAGTTTTAATAGGAGATACCAGTCTCTAATTTTGCTGTGACTTCTTTGTCAGGCTTGACCTCATGACTATGTTGGTGTCACAATATTGTGAAATATTCTTTCTTTTTCTGTTTTCTAAGATAATAAACATAGGATTGTTAATGTTTCTTCCTTAGGTGTTTGCAAGAATTCATCAGTGAAAACATTTGAGCCTCAAGTATCTTTGTGGGAAATTATTTTTATAGAAAGTTTAGGTGTCTGACAGAAACAAAACTATTGAGATCTTTTCTTCCATCCTGAGTTATCTTTAGATTTTTTGAGAAGTTTGTCCACTTTAATTTGTCATTTATTGGTATGTTGTCAATGGATCCATCAAATGTATTGCCATAAAGCTGTTCATAGTATTTCTTGTACTTTTGATATCTGTCTGGAAAGGATCACCCATCTTTCATTAGTACCACTGTTAGTTTAAGTTTTCCCTCTTTACTGAGTTATTCTTGCCAAGTGTTTATGAATTGTATTTTCAGAAAACCAAGCTAGGCATTGATTCTTGTCCATTGCTTTTGTTTGCTTCTATTTTATTTATTTCTCCTCTAATGTCCACCATGTCTTTCCTCTTTATTGCTTTGTACTTAATACACTCATTTTGTTTCTAATTTCTTAAAGTGGAAAATTACACCATTGACTTAAAGCACCTCCCTTCTAAACTAAGAATTTCAGTGTTATAAATTTCCTGTAACCACTTCTTTCATACAGTCATAAAAATTGTCATAAAATTTCATTCAATTTAAATTATTTGTTTTTCCCATGGAAATTTTGACTTCGGTGTATGGAATTTTTAAAACTCATGTAGCAAAAATCCTTGGGGCTTCTTTAGGACTCTTACTTTTACTGATTTCAAGCACAGCTTCGGCGTGGGCAGAAGGAAGACACGCTCGGAGATGGTCTGAATGACCAGGGTGGTTTTCTGACTCAGCCTTCAGGTTTTCCTGAGCAGCACTGCATCCACATGTGAAAGTGATGTCAATGACACAATGCTGGAAATTTCCACAAGTACCAGTTAAGTCATTCAGATGCTATAACTTAGATTTATAACCTAAGTATACATTTATAAATTATTATAATAATAATTTATAATTTAGATTCTATATTCTTACTGATTTTTGCTTACAAAGTATTGAGAATAAGATTTTAAAGTAAAGACTCTCTCTCTTTTTCCATCTCTTTCTCCCTTTCCTCTTCTTTTTTTCTTAAATATTTAGAAGTTATGTTACTAAGATTGCACAAATTTTTAACTATTATCTCTTCTTGATCTGGCTTTTTATTACTATATTCTTCTTTTCTTTGGTAATATTCTTTGTCTCAAATTTTATTGTGTCTAATATTATTTTAGCAACTCTGGTTCTGTGTTGTGTTTGTCCGTTTGTGTGCTATAAGTCTATTCCTGTCTTTGAATTTACCATGCATTTCTCTTGACACATAGAGCTGACCTTGCATTTTTATTCAGTCTGACAGTTGACACTGCTTTATAGGTGCCCTAATCCATTTGTATGCTTTCTAATTATTAATATGGTTGAATATAGTTTCTACCATTGTAGTTTTTGTTTTCTATTTCCTCTTTTCTCCTTTTCTGCCTTCTTTTATGTTCATCACAGATTATTTTGCATTTTACTTTAATTCCTGAATTTGCTTTTAAACTTCATCTCTTTAAAACCTCACTGGTTGTTTAGGAGTTACAGTATATATCTATTATCTAGTTCACTCTATTTATATTTAATATTGTGTCACTTTATTTAAATAGGCTTTTCAACACTATACAGCTTCATCCCTCTGTGTGCTGCTGTTTTCACATGTATTGTACCAACATGCAAAAGAAGTACTAAAATATAGCTTTATCTATACCCTGTATCTTCAAAAATTCTTCCCTTCCTTTTAAAAAGGCAAAGAGAAAAAATACTGAGAGAGCCTTTAGTGTTTGACCAAATACTTACCGTTCTCAGTGACCTTCAGTGAATCTTCGAGACCCAATTACTGCCGGTTATTTCTCTTTATCCAGAATTTCCTTAGCGTTTCTGGAGTGCAGTCTGCTGAACACAAGTCATCTTAGTACTGGTTTACCCGAAATACATCTTTCACATTTTTACACTGTTAGTGATATTAACTTACCCAGTATAACTCAAAATAGTATCAATTCAACATGCAACAAGTGGACATAATTGTTACTGGTATAGTTTAACTTACTTTAAGGTGCACAGTCTCTGAAATCCGGAGAGTTTTATACCTACATCTCCAGTCAGACTCCTGGCACCTCTGTGCTTGGTGCTATTTAATAGCAGCATGTGGAGTAGACAGCACAACCTGGGAACAATTCTTTGTCTTCAATTTTTAAGATGAAATTTAGGCACGAAATGACAGACTTCATTGCATCATGTTAAAAATGCTACTCTGCTGTCTTCTAAACTCTCATTTCCGGTAAATAATATAATAATAACAACAAATCCACTGACATTTCTATAATCATTTTCCTTCTTTTTTATTTTAAAGGTAGTAAAATACAACAAAACAAGACAGAACAAAGCCAATTGAGACAGTGCAGTAAAACTGGTACAGAACTTCACAGCAGCTTACTGGGATAACAGTAATAGGTGCCATAGTGTATCTCGTTATTGTCACAATAGTTGTCCATTCAGGCAGGTATAGCAAATCAAGCCAAAAACAGAACATTATAAAATGTATCAAAACAGAATATTGAATAGAGCAAAACAATTAATCAAAACAACGCAAAACAGTGAAAATACTATTGGCCGTCAAAGGGAAGATAGAAGGAAATCCCCCCTATTTGCTATATTGCACGCTGTCATCCTCCCCAGAGATGCTCAGACCTCTGGCCCCAGGTCAGCATAATCAACCCAACAATACAAGCATTTAATTGCTTTATGTGCCTTAGTTGCTACCAACTCCAGCTATCCTGGACACCATCCAGTTGCTAACAGGGTGGGGGGACGGGGAATGGGACATCTGATTCTCAGCCCACGCGCTGGTAGGTTCACAGGACACACTGACTGTTCTCTGCCTGGCGCTCCCACTGCATGCTCACGCCACTGCCACTTACCCAGAGGGAAGGCATGTAGCTTTCTTGCTCAGCCCCCCAAGTTCCAACATGGCTGGATCTCGGGAGATGCTGACTTGTTCTCTTGTATAATCATTTTCTATAGGAAGCATCTCTTTTTCACTGACCATTTTTTAACATTTTATACTTATATTTGGATTTCATCAACTTGACTACGATGTGCCTGGATATGTTTTGATTATATTTATCCTCCTTGGCACTTTTTGAACTTCTTGGATTTGTAACTTGATGTCTTTAATCAAACTTAGAAAGTTTTTAACCAATGCCTCTTCAAAACTACTTCTCTGCTCCCTTCGCTTTTGGAATTCAAATTATACTCCTGTTACATCAGTCTTGTCCAAAACAACTCAGTCTTTCCCATAGGCCTCTGGGACTTTATTCATTATAATCAGTGTGTTCTCTGTTCTTTAGAAATAACACTATAACTCTATTCTCAAGTACATTGATTCCTCCTTCTTCTGAGAAGTCAGTTTTGTGAGTTTTTCCTTTCTCTTATTGACATTTACTGTCTAACATGTCCATGTAATAGTGCTGCACACACTTCTCTGTCTGGTCATTCACATCCTTGAAACATTTTAGCCACTTGATTGGCCGCGTGAGACCCTCTGCCCACCACAACATCTGGCTCACTCTGAGCTGGGTGCTGCTTCCAACTCCTTTTTGGGGGGTGACTCACATTTTCCTGTTTCTTCTTGTGTCAAGGGCTTTACTGTTGTTGTTAAATTTAAGTAGTGACTAAACCGTCACAGAGTCTCGGGGTTCTTGTGTGCTCCCCTCAATAATGACTTTTATTTTAGCAAGCAGTTAACCTGTCTGAACTCAAACCTAGTTCCTCGAGTGAGCAGCAGCTAAGATGTCTGTTGAGTTCTGCTGACTTCCAGATCGAGACTTTGTACCCCATCTTCCACACACCAGCACTGTTCAGGGCCAGTCTGTGCTCAGATGGATTTTACATGTACAGTTCCCTCTCCTTGGGCTCCCCCTTTCCCCTTTCAGACGAGCTGGCAGCCCTGAATTGTCCAGGAACAATGTAGATCTCTCCTGTTCAACATATGGGAGAGTCTCCAGGTAAAAAGCTGTGAGCAGGAACTTTACCCAGGGTGGGGCCTGGATTTCATGCATAGCCTTCCCTGCAGCTTCTGCCTGCCCTCAGGCCCTGTCCAGTGCCGTCCAAAACTACCTGTGCGGTCTGCCGGGTTCAATACGGCCACCTGCCACCATCTCGAGCTCCCACACTCTTGGCTCTGCGACTCCCCTGGCCCCAAACTCAGGACATCCCGGTGTCCAGTTCTAACCTGAAGAAGCACTCAGTATTTCTCACCTTTTACTTCTCCCAGGGTAAGTTCTCAAAGCACTTTTGAGGGGTTCACGTCAGAATTGCCTCTCAATATTCCTCTCATGTCCTGAGGCAAGCCAAGAGGTCAGCAAGTCAAAAAAGCATCACCAAAGACCACCTCAGCCAGACAAGCTTCTCCCCAGAAAGGCACCAGAGTCACCTGGAGGACATGGTCATCACTTCACACGGGCACAGTCATCACCACTCATGGACACTGGTGTCATCTCTCGTGGCAATCACCTCACGGGCATGGTTTACCTCGTGGACATGGTTGCCTCATGGACACAGCCCTCGCAGGCGCGGTCACCCCGTGAACAAGGTCACCTCATAGATACAGTCATCTCCACAGACAGTTGTTTGGAGCTCATCTTAAAACTGCATCTCCTACAAAAACTAATTTGGGAGAAGAGCTGAGAATATTCTGAGAATGTTTCTGGAACAAAATGCCCCTCGCTCGTCCCCTTTCCTCACCTGGCTTGGCATTGGCCAGCCCTCTTGGGCATATCACTGTGTTTTCCAGAGTGGTGACCTGGTGTCATCTGTTGGAGCCTGGACCTAGACAAGCAGAGGAAGTGAGGGGCCAGTCTCTCACAGCCACAAGTCCTGGAGGGTACCCGGGCTCCTGGAACTTCAGCGTCCCTCAGAGGCAAAGGGTTGGTATTTAATCCTGATATTGAAAGTACACAGCTTTCATTGCTATGTACACAGGAATAAGGGAAATAGAGACAAATTAGGGAAATAATCCCCATTTTTTTCCTAAAGTAAGAAAAGATACAGTAAAATATCACTGTATCCTACCAAACCTGAATGTGGAGTCATTGGAATTTTTATCACTGCTAGTGGTTATGGAAAGCCAGGAATGTTGTGGGAAATGTCTTGGCATGATCTGCTAATATTGAATATATATATATATATATATATACCCTGCAACCCAGCAATTTCATTCTTCTTTCATTTCTCAAATAATATCATGCATATCTGCTCCAACATCCATCTGAAATGGGTTTTGCAGCATTTTTCTATAAAAGCGCAGACCTGGAAACAACCCAAGTAGCTGTTGGCAGGAGAATGGATAAATATATGTTAGTACAGTCAAGGCTCAGGAAACTAAGATGCAGGGAGGAAAACAGTAATGAAAGCTAAGTGGAACTGAATGGTGACCCACAATGCCACAGATCAACATGACGAACGTGACAGCAGACAGGAGACAAGCAGGACGCAGGACAGCAGAAGCCATGCCCCTGTGAACAGAGAGCCCACCTGGGCCTATTTTAATTATGTAACGTAGGGATACACACAGAGATGGGATCGCTGTCAAGGAAAGCAAGTGTCTTAGTTACTAGTTACTCGTCGCTGAGACGAAATACCTGATGCCCAAAGCTGGGAAAGGAAAGGTTTATTTCTTACAGTTTTTGGAGGTTTCAGTCCATACTCAGTTGGCTCCAAGGCAGGGTGGCATGGCGGGGCCGCAGTTCATGGCGGCTGCAAACAGCACGCGGAAACCGGCAAGAGAAAGAGACACACCTTCTTCCTGCCATTACATCACATCCTGGCTCCACCCCTAGGCCGGTGTAGCACTGACACCCCCAATCCAAGCACTAAACAATGAACCAATCACAAATGCACAATGCAAGTAATAATTTCTTAGGTTTTATTGTTGTACTTTTCCTTTTTTCCTTGGAATACTGTATTGTTGCTACCCTTTATTCTGTTTTATTTTATTTTGTTTTTTTCTCTTTAAATAAAATTATTTTAAAAAATAAAAAATAAAAACAAATGCACAATGCAAATACATGAGGCCTGGGGGCCACCGACATAAACCATGACAGCAAGAAACAATGACCAAGAATGTCACTGAAAGAAGTGGCGCAGGGGGAGATACGGGTACATACTTAGTTTAGAATTATCTACTAAACTGAACACTCATGCTTGCGGTGCTTTCCCATATGCATGAGATATTTTATAACAACATCTTAAAATATAATAAAATTGAAGAAATATTAAGGCCTCTAAATATTTGGTACTGCAGTGCCAGGGGGGATGGTTTGAAATGCATCTAGTGTCACGTCACCCGGCTCCTGCCAACACGGTCCCCATCAGAAGTCCCTGTCCTCTGGATTCATGCAGGCAAATGTTTGGTCACGTGTGAATCAAGACAACCCAAGAAGACAGCTGTGCCCAGGGTGTCTCCTCCCCCTGCCTTGCGTCCACACACCTTGTCCCAAATAAAGCCCATCATGATCTTGAGGGAAGACACCTGCCATGGGGCACAGCTGCTCTCCCAGATGTAGATGACCTCTGGGAGCAGAGCGGGCCCTGGGTCTCTGTCCCCACAGCTCCAGGATCAGTCTTACTGTGCCCCACATCCACTTTGACCCTCAGTTCCTACTGATACCTGGTTCCTATTCCACCCCTGCCGTCACCTCTGCCTTTCCTGTCAAGCCTCCAGCAAACCTCAGGTGTCCTCCCCACTGCTCTAACCACCTGTGGTTCCTCACAGGCCCATTAGTGTAGGGTGAAGTTATTCACACTCATGTCAGAACAAGACTGCTAGCTGGGGGCATAGGCTCTCGCTCTTCTGCATGGTCTGAGCCCCACAGAACGAGCATAGCACCCCTCAGCCCCTTCAGTGGATGCTTTCCCTTAATAAGCAAGGACCCAGGCACCGTTGCTATGACAACATGGAATGGTTTCACCAAAACTGCAATAGGATAGGTGTTTTGACCTGAGTGTACCCATAATTCCTGGTGGATGCTTTACCGGAAACTGCAAGGCAGACCCCAGGTGCCCCAGAAGCTTTGTGAACCTTGTGAGTGTAGCCCCCATCGCAGGGTAAGGTCTCCACCCAAATGACTACCTTTGTCCCCAATTTAACCCTTGAACAGAAAACCTGTCTCCTTGTGAGTGGCAACTATGCCTAAAAGAAGAAACACAGAAACTGGTGCTTGTCCCTAAGACTAGGTCCCTCTGCCCCTAAAAGACTTCTCTGAGCTGCAGACATTCTTGTAGGCCTGAGCTGGGATCATTTGACCTTGCATTGACCTTGATGGCTGAGCCCTCAGCCACAGCAGCCCTAGTCATTCAGGGCCAGGTCCCAAACAGAATTTAAGCTCTAGAAACTGACTGCCTCTGAGCTTTGTGATTATTTTCTATTGAAGTGGAGGTCACAAGTGGCCCGTGAGCCTGCAGTCCCACAGGGGCATCACCAGTGGGTGGGTGCACACAGCCTGGCCATGGTGTGTGGCCTGGAGGACAGCAGATCCTTTCTGCATGCACTCACCCTCCTGCCAGGCTTGTCACAGTCCCACCTCCACTGCTCTCCACGCACACAAACCCATGTTAACGCCAGAGCCAAAGGGCCAGGCAGAGACTCGCCCTGCAGCAGAATGGTTGGGAACCAGCTCATAACCACTCCTGCAAAACATGGATCCAAAGTCCAGGCCACATGGCCACTCCTTTCCCATAAAACCCTCCTGTCCCCATTTTTACAGTTTAGACCTAGGACATCACCCAGAAGTCTCATGTGTTAGAAGGTAATTGGAACATGGCAGGCTACACTCATCATAGCCAGAGGTGCTGATAGGATGTGGGGTCTGGCTGGAGAGGGGTCCCTGGACCATGACCTAAGAAGGTGCATCTCCCTCCCTGGCTTCCCCGTCGTCTAGCTGCTTCCTGGTTCTCATGATGTAAGCAGTTTTTCTCTACCCAGGCCCTTTTGCCACGTTTTTAGCTTGGAGCCAACTGACTGTGGACTGAATCCTCTGCAACCATGAACCAAAATTAAAAATCTCTGCTTTATGATTGCAGATGCTAAGTATTGTATCCCAGCAATGGAAAAGCTGAACTAATGCACTAGTAGTTTAAACCAGCCACAGCTGTATATTGTTTTACAATGGTAAATAGTCTTTTGAGCCAATCTATCCTTCTCCCCCAAGGCTAAGTCACAAACTTCCTCCTGAGAAGATTACTCTTCTGTGACTACACAACACCAGGCAGAAGTTCAGCCATGTGAGACCCTGGTCAGTCCAACGCCAAGTTGGCTTTAGAATCCCCAGCATGGGGACCCTCAGGATTATCAACCCAGCCCACATTACACTTGAAGCTGACTTAATGGCATAAGCCTAGAGGTTGTATAAGAAGTTTAATTTTTGGATCTTCACAAAAAAACTAATTTCAACCCTGGTTGAAGTTGGAGGGTCCATGTGAGCCAAGCACTATACCAGGACCGAGAGCACACACCTAGGTAGAAGGCGAGGCATGATCCTTGGTGTTAGGAAATTTACACAGCCTACACAACTGTGTGTACCTACAGGTTCCACATCTGCAGATTTAAACAACTGCAGATCAAAAATATTTTTGAAATGTCTCTGTACTGAGCATGTAGAGAACCATTAGTCCCTACAAAATATAGCATTTCAATAATTTACATAGAATTTCTGTTGTTTGAGATGTTATAAGTAACCTAGAGATGATTTAAAGAACCCTGGAGGATACATGTAGGTTATGTCCAAAGCGTGCACCATTTTACATAAGGATCCAGCACCCGTGGGTGTCAGTGTCTGCAGGGGTCCTGATGCCCATTCCTCAAAATACCCAGAGGTGACTGCAAAATTCCCATAGGGCAGAGGGAATACCAAGTGTAAACAAGGAAGTAACTGTGTGATTATAAACACCACAAGTGCCAGTGAAGGGGTTGAAGAGTGAAAAAAATAATCCATCTGGCAGGAGGATGTTCCCAATAGCAGTATTTTTTTTGCAAACTTCAAGGTCATTTGAGAGCTATAACTTAATATTAATGGAGAGTAATACTACTTCCGACAAACTGCACAGACATAATTCTCAACTAAAGCCAGGAAGAACCAGAAGGGCTCGTTCCCTTGTGCGTGTATGGCTCAGCCCCACTGAGGCTGCCCCGTCCCCCCTCTCTGCATCACACAGGCTTGGAAATCAGCTGAGAAAGAAGCAAAGGAGGGAGCTGATGGATAACTTTCACCAGTTCACACTCACCCAGAACCAGGTGTGAGGTGCAGGCCTGTAACCCCAGCACCCTAGAAGGCAGGGGCAGGAGAATCATGAGTTTGAGCCCAACCTGGCCAAATTACTGACTTGGCAAGATCCTATCTCAAAACAAAAATTTAAAAAGGGCTGGAGATGTAGCTCAGTCCAAAGGCCTTGGATTTAACTCCTCCAGCCATTTAAAAAAAAATTCAGCAGTTAAATGGACATACCATAGAGTAAAGAAAATCAGACACACACGCTTCAAAACCTCGTGGTTTCTCTTACATGAGAAGTCTAAACAGCAAAATGTAAGATAATAGGACCCGTGGAGATAGATCTTTTGCAAAATGAAGAGATGAAGGGAAAGGATAGGAAGGAAAGGAAAGGGGATGAAAAGAATTGAAATGCACTGTGTTCATGCCCCAGGTCCCCACGAGGAACGTGGTCATGATGTACTGTGAACATGGCCTAATAAAAATAGAAATTAAAAAACAAAATGTAAACGCAGTTCCACATTAGGGAACCAGAACAGTGAAGATCACTGGACCCTGTAGTTTCCAGCTGAAGCCCCTAGAGGCTTCGAATGGGCAGATGAGGTTTCCAGCACAGCGGAAGCCTGACTCACCACACACCTGGTGTCCAGGTGGGAAGAAGGCCACGGCTTCTGGCTCGGTGGTGGAAGTAGCTCACTGTGTGCCAGGGAAATAGTCCCGTGGTCAGGAGAAGGCATGATGAGGGGTGGCCAGAGGAGCTTAGCAAAGCCACTGCCTCGTGAGGCCTCTGCAGGTGCCGTGGAACCTGAATTCCAGCCCCAGCTCCATTTCAGCCAGCTTGTGTATGGTCACAGTCCTAGTCCTGAGGTCCTGCAGTTTCACCGTGCCTAACCAAACATCTCCCAGACACAAGGGACCTCAAAACCATCTCCTGTCAAACGTTATGATACCCTGGCAAGACTCAGTTTGGGAGAAGGTGACACAGACATGTAGATTAACATGTTCAGATTGCAGCTGGGAAACTGAGGCCCAGAGGGAACCACAGGTCAAGTTCATCACTCAGTGTACAGGGTGGAGTCAGATGTGGCCTCTTGACATCTGAATGGGACAGGGTCTTTAATTCTGTAAACTAAAATGACCTCAATATAGTCAAAGCATTTTGCTGTCTTCTAAAGGGTGTCAAAAACCCTGACAGTCACCAAGATTTAAGGGAAAATGTTAGGGGCTTTTCATTTATTTTAAGCCCATTTTTGTAAGTATATATGTATATGTATGAATGTACACATATATGTTTGTACACACACGCACGCGCACACACACGCGCGCGCACGCGTGCACAAGTTTCCAGCTGCCTGGCATATCCCTAAGCAGAGTCTGATTGAAATGTAACTGAAAAACATCGCAGCGCCCTACAAAGGTTTCAGATGCAACCACTAGAAAGACTTTAGGCTAAACCTGCAGGGGGGTGCGGGGAGGGGAACCTTATTATGCAAGCACCTCTCATTCCTGCCAAACACTGGTGCTTGGAAGTTGAGAAGAGGCAGCCGGCACACCTGTGTCCACTGGCATCAAGTTAAATCAATACAGAAAAAAATCAGGCAAACGGCCAATTACCTGTCACCTAGAGATTCCCTTGAAGGATTTAAATAGAATTTTAACAAGCATGAATTTAAACTCCTGTACTTAGAGTCTTCTTAGGATATTTGGAGACATTAAAATTTTATGTAGTACTCATGCAAAATTAGGAAATAATACTGATGATAGGTCTTTGGTAGCACTGGTGTATTTGGCTTTTGGGGTGACCCAGGAGACGTTAAGAGAGCCCAAATCCTTCTTCCTCACATACTGTAGTTTGTACCCTCGATGCTTCTGGCTCCAGGATAAGGCTGGCACCATGCTCAACAGATGTGCACAAGATCCCAGGCTGTGCCAGGCACCCAGATGGGCCCTGCATAGATTGGGGGCAGGGTGTGGGGAGGTGACCACAGATTTTAGGAACAGCTCAAAAACTAACATCATACTTTTCTTCCTGAAGTTATAGCATGATAGATAAACAGTATCAACCATTGACAGTTCAGCACTTTATGATGCCTGCATTAGTTTCCCGTCTCAACTTACCTTTGAGGCACAGATAGCCCTGCATGGCCAGGTGGAGTTGGAACAACCCACTCCAATCTCACCGGCTCCAGCTTTAAAAGCCTCCAGAAATGAGGTGTCTGGTCCTTTTCCCTCAGCTTCCTGGAGTGTCCAGGTCCTCTCTGTGCTGCTACAGGAGATGCCCACAGACCAGGAAATTCCTGGAGAACAGAGATTTACATCTCTCAGCTCAGGAGGCTGTGGAGTCTGAGGCAAAGGGCTGCTTGTAGCGAAAGTTTGTGCTGGTAACCTAGGCAAGAAGCAGAAAATGGAAAGCACCCGGCAGGCAAGGTTGGGGAGACCGGGGCTGACGCACGCTGTAGTGACCATGCTGACTGCCTGCTGTGGGGTTCACCTCTCATCCTGTTGGATTCAAATGCCTAAACTTTGGGGGACACATTCTTACCATGGTGTGCTACCCTAGGCCCCAGAATTCTGTCTTCTCATTATGAAATGCATTCACCCCATCTGAAAGCCCAGTTGTCTCCAGCATCAACTCCAAAGTCCCTAGTCCGCAGCCTCATCCAGTCAGATATGCACGATTTGTCCAGAGGCAAATCTCCTTCTAGCTGTGAGGTTCTGAGACAAAATGTGATCTGATTCTGAAATTCTGTGTCAGATAGACACAGGAAGGACATGCCCTTTGCACAGACTTGGACCTGGAGCCCAGATCCCATGGTCCCCTTATCTCACCACCTCTGTTTCTTTGATCAACTGCAAAGTAAACACCCAGGCACTGTGTATTGGCAAAGGCTCCACACAGGACCACAGCACACTTGCCATCTCCCCACATGAGCCCACTGTCCCCAGCCTAAGTCCCAAGCACTAAGACAAAAAACCTCACTTCCACTGACCAAAAACCTACACTGGATTGGTCCAAAGTAGGTGAGGTAACTAAGTGGTTTCATTCAATCAATCAAATTTTAAGAAAGAAATGGAAACTCTAATACAAAAAAAAATTTAAGGTCTTGGCTATAAATTCCATTGCTGCTGAGGTAGAGGTCTATGATCCACTGGTAGCCAAGGTAATGTTTTCTTAAACCCCTTCCCGTGCCTACCAGAACCACCTGGGATTTGACAGGCTGAGTCCAGACACGCAGTTTCAGAAAGACGGTTCCCACACTCTGTCCACTGAAGAGCTAGCATTGCAGGACAGGTTTATGATCACTTTACCAATCCCCAAACCCTGGCTCAGTGAGCTTGGTACCATTCAGGGGCTTTGCAGTACCTCACTTGATCTAGGAGCATCACGGGTGCCATCCCTGCCAGCCAAATCTCAGTTTATTTAATATATGGACCCCTGAATCGCATAGATGGAATGGGCTGCCTATAATTTTGAGGCTGTCCCTGGCACAGACAGGTTTCTGCCCAGGTGATGACTATCTAAGGAGTCCGCGTCATTAGCAGGAATATCCCCTCACCTATAAAGATTTAACAACAATCATAACAAGGGAAGCTTCAGGGAAAGAATTAGAAAACCCTTGGGCAGCCCTGGGAGGGCTGGCAGCCCATGGTGGCATCATTTAAAACAAAGCTGACAATAAGGCCAACAAGGGAACGCATTTGCACTGCAGAATACCAAATGTTCAGCTTGCTGTCTTGTCCAGCACATTTTTCTTAGTGCACACACACACACACACACACACTCTGCCCAACCAAGATGCAGGCTGGGAAGGCTTTATTGGAACAGTGTCCTAAGCATGAAAGACAGCAATCTTATTCACGTCAGCAAACTTTCCCCACTCTGGCCCCTGGAGTGAGAGCCCCGAATCCCAAAATCCATGGCCACCAGCAGGTGCAGCAGTAAGCAGGCTCCAGCCTCCCGGTCCGCAGCCCATGCGTGGCTGAACCGTGAACAGTGGGAAAAGCGCCCAAGGCCTTAAACAAGCATGACAAGGCCGGGCCATGTTCCAAGCCACCAACAGACCTCTACCTGCTGCAGAGACAGTAGCTGAGCCAGAAGACCAAAGAAGCTCCCAGAAAGCCCGGCATAAAGTGATGTTGCAGGAGCACCCCATCTTCCCGTTACCTTTTCTGCACTCCCGAATGCATTGCCACACTTTCCATCATGTACAGGGTGGTAGAGAGACAAATCCAGTCAGCTCCTCATTAGTGACTCAAAGAAGGGGCTGCTAAGGTGTCACTAAAAGCTATCAGTTACATTACACTGTGCCGGGGATTACGCTCCATCACGAGCTGAGTGTTTTCTTCAGGACCTTATCTCGAGTCTGTCTGCTAGGAATTAACCTGAAATGAAACCATGACAACGACAAGAGTTATGTGCTGATTTGGTTTACAGACATTGTCTGTGAGCTGGGACCTCATTTGAATCATTAGCAGAGCCCCCATAGCACCTGCCCTGCAGGGAAGCTCCTTCCAGAGAAGACTGCTCCTGTCTGGGGGTGAAAGGTCCTGACCTGTGTCCTTAGGAGCAGAAGCCCCAGGCCCAGGGGTGAGTGGCTCCCAAGGGGCTCCAAGCCACACCCCACCGCCGCTAGATCACTGGAACACTGCCCTGTCTCTAGCTAAAGCTCTGAGATTTAACTTTATAACACAATTCCACTGTCTTCCAAACACTGGGGCATGCATTTGGATGATCTGTCCCTTGTCCCTCAGCCTGAAGCCCAGGGCAGGCTGGCTCTGTCCTCAATCCTGCTGTCATGACTCCTAATGACTGTCTTGCTACCTCCTCTGGGTACCTGTGGGCACACACTCTTCTGCCCCTGTGTCTGTCTTCTCTCACCTGTGGGCTCCCAGTGCCCTCCTGAAGGCTGTCAAGTACTGGCATCAGGGCTGGCACCACATCCATGTGCCCCTCGGCCACAGGAACTCTGTGTCCGTGACTGAATGCCCTCCTTTCCCCAGAGCTCAGATTCCCGCTCCTGCCTCACAGCAGGTGGAGATGACACTCCCCACTTATAGTGTAAGCCCAGGAGTCTGCAACGTGCGTGTGAGCACATATGTGTACAAGAACCTGCCCGGTGCACTTTGTACAACATTCGTGCCCTCCATCAAGTCATGGACTGCTTCCTGCTCCGGTATGGTGCCACCTGACTCCCAGTACCCACCATGTGGGTCAGACAGACCCACGCACCCCTCCCTCAGGACCCCTCTGAGGAGCAGTTGTGACAGTGACTCTGAACTCACAGCATAACCTGCCAGCTAACATATCCAAATTCTGTCAAACTCTTCTGGAAGCAGTGCTACATCTAAGCACTTTTGACCCTCCATAGTGAACAATTTCAGACATCACAGGAAGTTGGAAAATTAGAACTCTCTTTCAGCAGGCAGTGTCCGCAGGAGACCTACACAGCCCTTGTAACTCTGGGAACACCGTGTAATTTGATTCACACAGTGTCTCCGTGATTTTAAGAAAATTCTTTGAGAATAAACAAGTTCACGGTTCACCTTATGTGGTACTTTTAAGCCTCAGTGTGTTTCACATACTCTCACGCTGGGTGGACAGCAAAACTGCTGGACATAAGAACAAGGAGAGGAGAGAAGACCATGACTATGTGACGATAACAACAATGTGCCACCCAGAGGCATGGCAGAGGACGGTGACCTGCTCCTAGGGCACCTGTGTCCACCAGTCCACGTGGGATGCCACACCACCTCAATCAGCATTTCCGGGCCTGAGACACAGACTGTCTCCCAGACGTGGATGGCAGAGGATGTGTGGGCAGAGCTAAAGCGGAGTCCTGCGCTCTATGCGTGCCCGAGTCACTACCTGCTGCTGCATTATTTTTCAATATCTCCCTCATTCCTCATCAAAGAGCACTCGAGGAAGTGTCTGTCTGCTCTCTTTCCCTAGAATGAACACCCACGCTAAGCAGTGTAGGGAGGGAAATAGTTTATTCAGGGTTTCCGGCCCAGGCTCAGGTGGACACATTGCTGGGAGGTCTCTGCTGGAGATGCCGGATGGCCAAGATGGGACCCATGTGGGGGAGCAATGCGTCCCAGTGACAAGGAAAGTGACTGAGACAGAAGGATGGACAACTCCAGAATGCAGGAGCACATGCGGGATGGTTTAAGGTATTTGTGCATCTCAGAGGTAAGACAGGGCTGTGGGGGTCGCTGGCACCTCAGGCTTCGTGTGGGAGGTATGGCCCAGAAAATCTAAGGCAGAGAGGCCAGAGCCTGGAGCCCCCAGAACTACCCCACACTGAAGTGAAGGTTAGATTGCCAGGGCCAAGGGATAGGAGAGACAGTCTCAGAGAGGGTCAGTCACCACCAGCAGAGACCAGGGGACTAGCACTGAGGTTCCCAGGAACTGAGGAGCATATCAGGGTAAGGACAGTCCATCCACAGTGGCCACCTGGGAAATCTGTCAAGAACAGAAGGGAGGGAACAGAGCTCCGGGTGACAGAGTGCAGGCTGGAGCACAAGTCTTTAAAACTGAACACTACAGCAGTAAAAAGCGCTAGGAAAGAGAGGAGACCTGAAGAGTGAGGAGACAGAGATCCACGTGGAGGTCGCTGCACAGGTGGGCAGTCACGCAGCCCTGGTTTGAGAGGAGGGGACAGGGAAGACACTGGAAGCCAGAGTGGGGGAGGTGGTCAAGGCAGGGCCCAGCAAGCCCGTTTTCTGCGCAGCAAGGACCCTGGCTGGAGGAGGCAGATGGGTAGACAGGTCAAGGTCACATAGAAGGAACAAAGTGACCCACAGAGAGGTATAGCAGAAGCAGCACCAGGCCAGTACTCATCTTGCATTGCTGATGACATTCCTCAGTGTCACGCGCCTTGACCGCTCCTTGACAGCGTAATCACAGTGTTTGGTGTCCCAGTGCCCAGCATAGCATCTGAGGCATCATCACCACCCAGGTGTGATTGTCCAGGCAGGTCCCGACTCCCACATCTCCTTGCTCGAGCAGCCCTCCACAGCCTGCACACAGTGTTAACTTCCAGAGTTAAATGTGCATGGGCATGGGGTAGTACCACCCACACCCACGGAGGCCACATGCACCCACAGGAGTCTGCCAGTGAAAACAGATAACAAAGTAATTCAAGCCATGGATGGCAGACACTGCCTTCAGTCAGCACTGTGCACAGAGCCAGGGCACTGTTCTCTGAGCGGCCCCCTGTTTCTGCCTTCCGGTGTGGCCTGGGTTCCCAGAGTGTACCTTGTGACTCCAGACCTGGCCCTCTCTCCTCCTGCTCCATCTCTGCTCACCAATGCTAGCGTGAGCTCTCCACGTGGGAGAGTTCATTGGCAAGAACTTTCAGAACCAAGGAAGACAAAGTCAGGACCCCTCCCCCCAAACCCACCTCAGTGCTCACAGGCCGAAAGGGGCAGAGGTGAGACCACAAGAGAGAGCCCACCTTCCTGCACCCTAGGCCAGCTCACTCCCCTGACTCCATCCCAGCCACTCAGGTGACCCCGAAAGGATGCCAAGTGCCTTGGGCAGGAATTGGGGCCTGTGCTGAGGTGGGAAGGTGGCCCGCCTGAAGACAGCCCCTGCCTTGCCCAGGAGGAGGCAGTGGTCCTGCGTGTCTGTCTGTCTGTTTGCCCTTTGCTGCCAAGCACACCCAGCCACCCTCATTCCTCCTGCCTTCTGTGAAAGCCCAGGACAGCTCGATACTGAAATCTGTATTTTCTGCCTCCAAAGTAAAAATAGTTGGTGAAGTTTAAAGATGTTCTGCCCCAGTTTATTTAATGCGTAATCTCAAATATCCCTCTGTCCTAATTACGGCACCATCCCCGAAGGCAGGGCTCTGAGAAAACCTGCTGGCAACACGGAGTTTTATTTTTGATCTTCAATTCGACTCTCAAATATTTACAAATCCCCTCAGCGAGGCCCAGCTGGGCACATGGCAGTGGATTCACCATGCGGGGAGATACACATAGAAAATGAAGCCAGGACAGGACTCCTAGAGAACAGGAAGCTTTCCTTCCAAAACGGTTTTTAAAGAATCAATGTTTAATGTACCGACAGCAGTTTTGGTTTGGTTTTTTGTTTTTGGCAGTACTGGGGTTTGAACCCGCAGTCTTCGCGCTGAGTTGCATCCACAGATCTTCTTTCTGTTTTATTTTGAGACAGGGTCTCACCAAGTTGTCCGGGCTGGGCTCAAACTATCGATCCTCCTGCCTCGGCCCCCCAGAGTGCTGGGATTACAGGTGTGTGCCACCAGGCTTGGCTCAACATTTATCACCATTTCCTGACCTGAAACGACGTTGCACCTGAACCGTGGCCCATGGTCCTGGTCCATGAAGCCTGCTGGGACACTTGGGTTTCTCCCCACAGAGTGAATTCCACACGACCCATTTTTACCGTGATGTATGAACAACACTCATGAAAGCTGTTTTGGCAGCCAGGTTTCAAGGCGATGGCCGGAGCTGCACCGGTTTCCTCAGCAAGGCACCTGCATGGGGCCAGTTTGGGTCACACTGCATGACACCCAATGGGCTGCTTTATCAGGAGAGAGGTTTGTTCAGCTCATGCTTGGGGCAGAGCCCAGGCAGCACGGGGCATCCCAGGCTGTGGCGTCCTCTGGCCTCTCCTGCCCTACTGATAAAGCCAGCAGGATTCTTCCTGGGCTCCCCAGTGAGGGCGTCTGCCCCTCCCCCACACCCTGTAGATGAGTGTCCACATTCCCTGTACCTCGCAAAAGGGACACAGTTTCATCACATGAACCTGCGAGGGGCCCTCAGACCACTTCCCAGTGGCCACAATACCTCCCTGCCCTGCGAATGAGGCAGTCCTCTAAGAATCAGCAGGGTACCATGGCACGCTCAGGAGGATTGCTATGAGCTTAAGACCCCCCTGGGCTGCACAGTGAGTTCAAGGCCAGCGTGGACTCCGTGGTGAGACCCTGTCTCAAAAAACAAAACACCACCAGAACGGGGTGGAGCACAGGAGCACCCAGGACAATTCGCAAGCCCAGGACGGACTCCCTCGGTGTGTTCTCACAACATGCTCCATGTCCAGAGGCAGATTCCTCCTTCTGAGGGACTGAAAGAGTTAAGAAAAACATCGAGAATTAAACCCTGCGATGCCCCCACTGCCAGCTAGCGTGAAAGAGCGAAACCTTAGGAGAATAGCTGCTCTCTCGGAACTGCAGGTGATGGATGAGTATGAATTCATTTATTCTGCGGATACTTATTGGGCCTCCTCGATGAAAAGGCCCATCCTGTGTGCTGAGCTCTGTTGTTCCACTGTTAAATGTTACAACAATTAAATTTTTCTAGAATGGTTTATAACTAACTCAAAGTGCTCTGCGCAAAGGAGCCCTTAAGTGCGTGGCCGTGCCAGCCACAAAGCATGTCATCGCTTACGGTAAATCACCACACATAAACAAATAAGAACATTATTGAGATGAGAGTTCCTTTACTTACAGAAACCATATCGCAGTTATTTTCTTTCAAGATCTAATTAGACCTAAAGCTTCATTTGGGAAACAGAAGATGAAAATGAACCTCTTATCCTAAGGCTATCTGGAGGGGAATCAACGGTAGGCATAAATTTTTTTTTATCATATGGCACATTTGTCCAGGTAGTAATCAAACAAAAGAACTCTGTTCTCAGAGTGGAGAAAGAAGGAATAAAATAATAAACTCAGCCATGTCCCAGGACAGGGGATGATCATGCCTCCCATGTTCCTAATTAATTTCACAACTGTTTCAGGAAAAGTAACACTGTTTAATTCAATATTTCCCAGGAGATTGGAGACAACCTCAGGTGTTGTGATGAACGTCCCCAAACAAAATACCTTAGACTATAAACATCCTATTTTTAGGAATAAATATTCTGAAATTAAAACACACACACACACACACACACACACACACACACACAGTCCAGGTCTTCCAGAGACGCACTGAGGACCAGCCCTTCCTGAGGGTATCAATGTCGGGATGACCCTGCAGACGCGTCGGGACAACTTCCTGAAGTTCGTGCGCAGAAGGGAGCTCTCCACTGTCCTGAGCCCACTGGACTTTGCATTTGTGTGGAAACCCTAAAACTGTAACTGTTTGTGACGTTTGTCAGCTCTGGTTTTAAAACAGCTATGTACTAATTGCATGAAGCAGGGGTATACTGGATGGGAGGTATTATTCATTTTGCAAAAATGATTCTCTGAAGGGATTGCTGGGAAGTCCTGTACACTAACCTTCCTGGTGGTGGTCAGTAAAGTGGCGACTCCTGACCAGCTCAGCAGAGAGAAGAGAGCAGAGGAGCTGAGCTCTGGAGCCACAGCCTGAGAGCTTGTGGAGCCAGCGCTGAGCTGTTAATGTCTGCCCCACTTTTCTCCATCTGGCAGAAGTCACTTATTTACAGCAATGCTTTCTATGGCTTTATTGAGATGTGTCTGGTGGGCGGTGGCATTCTGACCAAAGTGGACATCCTTCCTAAGAGGGTGCAGCACCCTTGGCAGAACAGGGCAGTGGGAGCACCCATGAGTCACTCAGGGTGAGGCTGCTGCAATCCTGGCTCTGCAGGGCCCAGCACAGTAGCCGCAGAACCTGTGCACCCCAGCAAGGAAACAAATACCCACCCACTGTCCACTGTGCTTCACCGTCTCAACTGGGTCCCAAAGCCCATGGGACCAAGGGCCTGATGGCAGAGTCCAGGAAGAGAGCGGTCTGGAAGGACAGAGTCCCTTTACACCAGTGTGATGCGCAGGAATAAAGACCAGGACCTACGGGAAGAGCCCGCACCTCCCAGAGCTGAGGAGCCCACATGTCGTAGCTGGAAGACCTGGCTCTGCGGGAAGGAGGGAACACGTGGGCTGCAGCTGGGGCTCAGGGCCTGCACTGGTCTTGAGGGCTGGGACCCAAGAGGGGTTCTGCACCACAGCACATCCTGCCCCTATCGGACCTGGCCCCTGGACAACACCACAGCTGAGTGCTGAGCCATGCTGACCGCCGGGAACTCTTTCGTCTCCCCTTTTACTGCTGAAGATAAAAGAAATGTAATGTGGACACCGGAGCAGCTGCGCCCTTTACAAGCAGACGCGCGGTTTCCAGCCCACGTGATGCTCGCAGGCTGCGGTCCCGAGCTGCTCAGGTGAGCCGACGACTTGGCCTCTCAGCATGGCCTCCTCAAGTGCATTAAGACATTTTAGAGCTTGCTAGCAAGTTCCAACCTTAAAATCCTGATTATTTATTTATGCCCTTTTTGTCTAAGAAGTTAAATCCCCAGAGCATCTCAATTTAGATCAAAAGCAATTTACCAAACTTCACCTGGCACACCTGTGCCTTATGATTTGTTAATTACCTGCTTAGCATTTCCAGGGCTGTGAGGTAGTGCCGCAGCCCCGTGGGCTGCAGGGAAAAACCACTGCTTCTCCCTCCTGTGGCAGAACCTTCCAGAATGCCCCAGGTGTTCAGGGCGAAGCCACTCCAGGCCACTAAGCCACATGTACTTCTGCAAATTGCTTTCATTTTCCAGGGTGAGGAGCGCAGCACGGAACAAACAAGCATATAAATGGGAGGGAAGCTGCTGACATATTTCTTGGCTACCGGATCAAATTATATAATGGCGCTAGCAGATCTCGCCTGCCGCCCCAACACACAGGATCGTCGGCACCCACACCCACCTGCTCACCTCCTCAGTGTCTGTGTGCACAACTTGGCATTAGCCTATTAGGAATCACAATAATTACTTGCTTTTACAATTGCTCCAAATGAAAGAGATCATTAAAGTACGCACATGAAAAGATGATCTCATTTCTAAGATGGCTCTTCTTCCCATCTTGCTACGCTCTCAGCAGTCACTAGCGTGAGCAGCGGTTATGAATGCCCAGCAGGGCAAAGCAGGAAGTGGACACCAGCAGCACCGGAACTGTCCTCTCCCCTGACAGTTTTCTTGTTCAGACGTGGAAGGCACAGCTTTCTCTGAGCTTTGCTACCAGGAGGAGGCAAAGGAGAGGGTGTCTAGCCTCCCTGTCACAGGCCAGGAAGGCCAAGGTCGCAGCTGCCAACTACTTCTGAGATTCAGCGCTAAAGAACTGAAATGTGTTTGATGCTTTTGAGAACACCTGGGAAATTAAAATGGTACAGTATTGCCCCTGGAAGCAGACACTAAACACGCAGCTCTCTGTGCCCCTCAGTGGAGCTGTCTCCCTCCCCGTAGGTGCAGCTCCACACACAGCGGGCTTCTGTCTTTCCCAGGAAACCTCAAGGCTGGACTTCTGTCATCACTGCAGTTCCCCCGCTGGCTCCTCCCACAACCCTTCCCAGCACCCCTCTCCCCACAGCTCACACAGGACCCCCAATGTGGGCTGGAACCAGCACCCTCCAGTCCTGCTCCCCCTGGCCCAGGACCCACAGCCTCCTCCCTACCAGAGTACTGACTTCTGGTTTTGTTTCCTGCTCAGTGTGACCCAGCCAGAATTTCTCCCCAGTTGCCCACTCATCTGGCTCAGTCTCACCCCCAGGTCTTGATATGTGGGGCGGGAAGAACCCCACCTGAGAGGAGGGGAATGTGATCCTGCCACTCACGGTGAAGTAAATCCTGTCCTTTGAGAAGTAATGGAATGGAAGATGTGTGAGGGTCACCTGACCCCCAAACACTGGGAAGGAGAATGTGGCTGGGTTTCTTTTCCAACCTTGAGCATGAGACAGGAGCGGTTCTTCATCACGGAATGCAGTAACGGTGCAGCAAGGTCTCCTGAGCAACTCAGGACCCACGGCTGTGTGCCCATACAGGGTACGACCTCTGACCCAAGGCAGGCACACTGGAGAGCCAGAGCTGCGTCGCCCGGGGCGGGTGCAATGGCTGGACACAACACAGATGCACAGGACAAGAGCGGGCCTGACCCACAGTACACACCAGGCATGAATGGCACGGCCAGAGCTCGTCAGACCAAACTGCAGCTTCAGGGGGGCGCTGTAGAGGTCACACGGACACCAGGGTGACATGGAGATAGAAACCACTGTGATTTCCAGGTACTGGGGACTCTGGTCTTAAGCAGAGTTGGGCAACAGTTACTTTGGGGATGGCCATATACACACTAGGGCTCATGGCCACTGGGGGAACTGACCTTTGTGCAGCGATGCCATGTGGGTACCATGAACACCAGCCTAGGCCTCAGGCCCACCGCTTCCCTGCTTGGGCCCTGCTCTTGGGCTGGTGACAGCCACCAAGACAAAGCAGGCACCAGCCCAAAGGCACAGACCCCCTGAGCACAGAACTGCACACTCAGGCCAATCAGGCCACCAAGGAGGGGCAGAGAGATCCAGGCCACACCCTCCTCTCCTTCCTGTGTTGCCACTGATCCCTGATGTCCCTGGGGCATAGACAAAGCTGTCGCACCAGTCCCTGCCTTCCCCACATCCTGAGCCTCTCACCAAACGAGGCACGGTAGCAGGCTCCAGGCACTGGTCCTCAGTGGCCAGAAGCACACACTCTCCCTCCGGAGGTCGAAAGCTGTGGAGACCTGTGCTTCTTGTTCACCTCTGTCTCTCTGTGCACCTCATCAAACAGCAGCCTGCCTGGGTCGTCCTGTCGGCATGCCGGTCGGGGTTTCTCCAGCACAGCACCCTCCTGTGGCCCCACAACTCCGAAGAAGAACAGGGAGGTTTTATAGGGAGGTGCCACAAATGAATGCACTTTAGAACTTAATGTCTCACGGAGTAGATCATAATTTTTAAATGAGTTAAACTTTTCTCATAATAGTCCATGGCAAGTTGCCTTATTTCCAAGGATTTGTCTTTGTGACCTGGGGCAGGGAAAGAAGAGCTAAGAGTACAGAAGAGCATCTTTGTACCAGGCGTTCAACCACCACAGGCACCCACCACGGGCACAGCCCGGTCAGCACTGGGCAGGGAGAAGGGCAGCAGAGTCCCGTGCTCAGAGGCTCCCAGCTGGACCACAGGACAAAGAACACGCAACTCTGTCCACACACAAGGTACACCAGGGGCAATCAAAGATTTATAGTGAAGGCTTAAATTTTTAAAAGTTTAGTACAGTTAAAGACATATTGCCACAGATGTAAGTGTGTTTAGAGCAAGAGGGAGGACCTTGAGGGGAATTAGTGGCAATGCACCTTTTACTACCATATTTTTAAATATTCACCTTATTACAAAACATGTTCACCTTATTTTTGATCATCTCCTATTGATCAAGCATTTACAGGAATTTCTGTCAAATAAAAACATGATGCCATGTCCTCATCCTCCTTATTTACCATATCTGGCACCATGCAATGTCTGACTCGTCCCCAAAATGACAATGACCATCAAAGGACAATGTTTGGAATCCATTCAGGGCATCAATGCAGGCAGGATGGTGCAACTAAAGACATTCAGGAAAGAGCTGTCTCCAGAGCTGCTGCAGGAAGTGGCAGAGACAATGGGGTGAGTTTGTTCCAAATAAGGGGAAGGATTTTTTTTTAAGGTAGTAAAATACAACAGAACAAGACAGAACAAAGCCAATCGAGACAATGCAGTGAAACTGGTACAGAACATCATAGCAGGTTACCGGGATAACAGTAATAGGTACCATAGTATATCTCGTTATCTGCACAATAGTTGTCCTTTCAATCAGGTACAGAAAAATCAAACCAAATACAGAACATTATAGAACTTATCAAAATAGAATATTGAATAGAGCAAAACAATTAATCAGAACAAAGCAAAACAGCAGAAACAGTATTTGCCTTCAAAGAGATGGTAGAAGGAAATCCCCCATATTTGCTATACTGCATATGGTCAACCCCCCAAGAGCTGCTCAGACCTCTGGCTCCCAGTTGCTAACAGGGAGGTGGGGGGAGATGGGATGTTTGATGCTCAGTCTCCGCGCCCGTAGGCTCATGGGAGATGCTGACTGGTTCTCTTCCTGGCTTGCCCGCTGCTCACTCGCTCCATGGCTGCTTACCAAGAAGGTGGGTGTGTTGCTTTCTTGTTCAGCACCCTAAGTTCCACCATGGCTGGATCTCAGGAGACGCTGACTGGTCAAGGGGCCTTTTATGACAGTCTGTCATGCTTCTTTCAGAGTAGGACTTTGTAAGAGATTCCTGGTCACATGTCTCTTACTGTAACACATTGCTTAAATATTCACCATATATTTTGACCATCCCACACATGTCCAGGGGCGTGCAGAGGAAGCAGACCTCTGCAGAGGGACAGTGCCTCTGAGGGACAGGCTGGCGCTGGCCAGGAGGGGAGGACACTTGGAGCAGGAGGTCAAGGGAAGAAAGATGGGCTCACCAAGGGTTGTGCTGTGGCCAGAAGTGGAGGAGGCCAGAGCTTAAAATGCACATTGGCGCTGGTCTGGAAATCATCCCACCCACCACACAGAGCTCCTGTCTGTGGACAGGGGACACTGTGGAGCTGAAGGTGGGGACACCCAACCCTGCCAGGCTCTGCTGTCAAGATGCAGCCTGAGCATGCAGAACTGCAAGGCAGTCACTGGCGTCGGAGTCTAGCTTATGTAGCGTTCAACAGTGCAGCTGGCCAGGGCTGGACTGGCCTTCATGCTATCTCCCACCCCCAACAGCCCTTGCTGTGAAAGGCAGACTTTTGCAGGCAGATATTTTGGGACTGGGAACTAGCAGCAGTCATACATTAGAACTAATCCGAAAGAAGCATGACAGACTGTCACAAAAGCTTGCTGGGTAGATCCTGCTAGCATTTATAACATATAAATAAGTCATGTATATTAAAGCCATGCAGAGAGCCTGCCACGAGAGGACAGATAAGGACATGGTAAAAGGTGGCCCAACTGGGAACGTCTATCAGGGTATTACAGGGATTATTTCGGGAAGAGCACATCGGAACAGAATGATGAAATGGAAATGAGCCCAAGTCACAGACTGGTACAGAAGTGAAAAGACAGCCACACTTGTGTCAGAGACTCAGGCACCTGGCAGGTGCATGACCCCTCCAGGCTTCAGGCAGGACTCTACAATGCAGGACTGGCTCTTCTGGTCAGGGTCCTGGGAAAGTACTAGGGGACAGAGACATATAAAATACAAAGATTGTCAGGGGTAGCAACTGAGGGCTGGTGAACTGTAGACAATGAAAAGGAGACTGCGAATTCCCTCATATGCAGGAGCTCTCTTTCCTCCGGGTTGCATTTCAGCCACTAGTGGGTCTGGAAGATTCTAGAAAGCAGCAATTCTACATGAAAAGGATCCACAGAGTGGGACAGGAGGAGAGAGACTGCCCCCCCGGGGCGGCCCAGGCACCAGTGAGCTGCAATAAGATGCTCACAGATCTGTATCCACAACTCTGCTCTCAGCCTCCTCGGATTGGACCGCTCGATACAAGAGAGATAAACAATTTGGAAGAGGTTCAGAGAAGAACAGAGTAGCAACAATATTAAGGGGCTTGTTTCAAAGATTGATGTATGAAGAAAGATTAAAGGTGCTAAGTGTGCACCACTTTCCTAATCAGGGACTCAGTGAAGACAAGACAAGCATCATCAAACATTCAGGGGAGATGGGGTGAGGACAGAAGGGGATTATTCACGAGAGGCCCCATTTAGGCAGCCCCGTGTGAACTGTCAGAAAGCTGGAGCAGGAGGACTCAGCTTGGTTAGCCCGGGTGAGGCCTGGGGCTTAAGACTGAGCTGACATCATAGAGCTTCTTTCCAGAGACACAGGATGCGGAAATGCTGAAGCGGTGTTGATGTCCAGAAAACCAGGATTTGGCCAGAAACAGACTGGCAAGGACGGGTTCCAGCAGTGACACAAACTCCCTCTCTGTCTCACCAGCCTTTCTCAATGACCCTGGTAATGTAGAACCCACCGCCAGTTACCTCCAAGGCTCAACACCCAGCGGCTGGTACCCTACTCACCACTCCTTCCTTCCTCCACATCTGCTAACAGGTGATTTAGTTTTCCCGAGGTCTTACCACTCACACCAGGCATATAGTCACCAGCCATCAGCGTGCTCCACTGACTCCTTCCTTATGGTGCCTTGTGGACTTCTTTAATGGCTGGATTTAGTTGTAGTGGTAGGGATGCTGTTTGCAGTGGTGATGGAGGTGGAAGTAGAGGTGGTGGAGGTGGTGGTGATGAGGGTGGTAATGGCTGAGGTGGTGGTGATGGCAATGATGGTGGTGACAGGGCTGGTGATGGTGGGGGCAGTGCTGGTGGTTGTTATGATTTATGTCTAGATGCACTCCCAAAGCCTCATGCAGTCATGGCAGGAGGGGGGTGTTCGGAGGAGGCTGAATCTAGAGTATGTGATTGATTCACAATGCAATGCTGGGGTTAAAGGTGCTGGGATCAAGGGTGGATGATGGCTGGGTCAGCTGACTGATTGGATTGGCACCATCGAATCCCAGTAGACTGGGTAAACATAAGGAACAGAAAAAGGTTGTCTTGCTCTTCCCTTGCTTGCTTTTGCTTTCTTCCACTGGCATGAACTGTTACCTTTCTGCCACACTACCTTTCTTTGAGCCAGTTGATTATGGGACTGAAATCTCCACAAACTTTAAGTCAAATAAATCTTTCCTCCTTTACCTTTTGGTGTTGGGTATTTTGTTTCAGCAATGAGAAAAGTAACTAAGACTAGTGGTGGGCAATGGTAGAGTCAGTATTGATGATGATAACTCTGATGATAGAAGTAGTGATGGTGATGGCAATGGTAGGGGTTGTGATAGTGATGGCAGAGGTGGTGATAGAGATAATGATGGTGGTGATTCTGTTGGTAGAGGTGGTGATGGTGGAGGTGGTGGTTATGGTGATGATGGAAGTAGTATTGATGGTGGTAGTTGGTGGTGGTGGTGGTGATGGTGGAGGCAGTGGTAAGGTAGTTTTGATGGTGATGATTTAGGTAGTGGAAGTGATAATGATGATGGTAGAGGTGGTGGTGATGGTGGAGGTGGTGGTGATGGTTATTTTTCTTCAGAAACTCAAAGACAGTTAGTTGTAGTACAATGTAACCATTAGTCTAAACATATTTTAGTCTTTATTGGATACCTCACTCCCATTCCCATTTCCACAAAGATGCCCAACTCAGTGGGTTCCATGAATGTCTATGGTTTGGTTTGGTTTGGCCCTGTGTTTGTTTCTTAATCCATCTGCATATGCAGTAGAGAGTTTTCTTCTTTTCATCTAATGCTGCAATCGTGTCCAGAGAGTTCATGGACATTCATTCTTCTAAATAAACAAGATTCTTGTGTTCCTGAAAAAAATCTTGACAGAATTTTTAGAATTACATTGAAATATTTTGAATCATTTTTAGAATTATGTTGAATGTGTTCACTAATTTGGGATCAATTAACCTCCTACCCATAGATTCTCCTATCCATGAACTAGGCACATCTTTCCATTAATTAAAATCTCCTCACATTCTGCAATAGAGTTTTAATTTTTCTCATGACGGTCTCCCACATTCTTTGTCAGTTAAATTCTAGACATCGTTTAGTTGTATCACTATGTTCAGTAGTACATACTTTATATTATACAATCTGGTTGTTTTCTGTTGGCAAAGAAATTTTTAAGGCTCTTAAGCTTAATTATAATCCAAATCTTTAACTAGACTCAGGTATTCATCTTAATTTTTTATCTGCTAGTTCTGCCAGGTTTTCCTGTATAGTCACATTGTGTGAAAAAGGACAGGTTTTCTCCACTTCATACCTCTATGTAATGGACCCTTGTACTTCTCTAACTTGTCCTGTTTCTTTGATCACAACATCTTTTGAACATCAACAAGCCCAGCAATCATTCATGTCTTGATTCTAAACATAAAAAAGTTATCTGATGTCTCTCTGCAAACTGTCGCTTACTGTTTATTTTTTGCTTATTATAGACCTTATTATTTATCTAGTTTCCAAGAAGTTTCTGCAGAGGTAAATGTTGAATTTCATGAAATGCTTTCTCTGCATCTACTGATGTAATGAGTCTTCTCCTTCCTCCATTATTGGGGTTTTTACTCAGAGAAATCTCCAACGATACAAACATTGTTTAATACTCTACTGGATTAATAAGCCAGGATTCCTCTAGGATACTGTGCCCTGGTGAAGCAGGCTCAGGTTTTCACTTCTAAGTGCCCATAAGCAGCCCTCACGTGTCCCTTCTGCTCAGAAGGCCCTGCATTGGCCTCCATAAATGTGGGTGTTCTGGACACTGAGGCTATGTCTCCCATGCTTTGTCCTCCCTGTGGGTAACTAAGACGGCTTGCAGGACACAGAGGATATCTGCCTTCCCCCATCAGGGGCGGCACCAGGAGGGGGGCAGAGGATGCTGAGAGGGTCCGCCCACATGCAGAGAAGCATTCCTTGTCAAGCACCGTGCTGCAGGAAGAAAGTGGGACTTCAGGAGAAAGAAGGCAGGCAGTGGCTAAGTGTGGGCTAGCTTTATCCAGACCTCCAGGCACCACTTCTCCTTACCTACCATTGGTGTCTCGGGTGTGGATGGGATTTCAATCCTGGGCCATTTGTGTGTACACATGAAGGCAGGACAAGCACCAAAGCCCTTGAGAGGCAGGATGACCATGGGGGGGGGGCTTCTGCAGTGGGGGGTTCCCCAGCAGGGCTGGACAAAATCAGAAGCCAAGACAAGGCAGCCTGCTTGCATTTCCCCAAAAAGAGGCTGGAAACCAGCTTTGCCTTTGGTCTCCGCTAATGTGGGCCTTTGTCCAGAGCCTGGAAAACACTCCCACTGTCAGGATGAACTGCAGTTGCCTTAACCTTGACTCGGTGGAAGGGACACAACCTCCCCCCTCCTTCTGCCGTCCCTGGGAACACTGGCCAAGCCGCATTTTATCCCAACTCGCCTCCCGGAGACAGGCTCGCCTCACACCACGGGGACGATGTCTCACTTCCCATATTCCGCGTGCATCCCCCAGATGCCAAGACGTCGTTAAAATGCTGGTAGCCTTTAAGCCATCTGAGTGTGGCCGCTCCGCTCCCCTCCCCAGCCTGCTGGGTCCTTCTGGCTTGGGCGGCATTCTTTGTGTACTCGCGGCAGATGGTACTGGGTTCTGAAGGCAAGAATGAACTCAAGCTCGGGCCACTGGTTTTTTTTTTTTTTTCTTTAAGTTTTACAACTTCTCATGATTCTAGGAAGCATATCATTAATCTGAGCAGAGTAAAAACTCCACCACTCTCTGCTTCCCCACACATGTCCTTAGTTAAACTCGAGGAGCATGTGCACAGACAGCCCTGTCTTTCCTCCATCGCCATACGTAGGATCAGAGAGCCACTGGGAGCAGGTGTGGACGGCCCTGGGTCCCCAGGAGAGCAAGTCACCTCCCAGGCAGGCTCCTTGCTTTCCTATCATAGTGGCCTCCTTATGCTGGCCTGCTAGGCAGCATCCAGTGCGATGACCAGGAAGGAAAGTCTGGCGGCGGTCTCCTCCGAGTGGGGATGGATTTTCACCTCCTGGGTCCTGTGTCTGGAGACAGCAAACCTTATTTCCACATGTAGTATCAAACCAAGGCCAAATAAAAGCCTTGGGAGGCCTGGAACTCCCCAAATCATTACCACTCCTCCTATCTCAGATAAACAAAAATGCCACTCCTTAGAATGGATACAAAGATACTTAACATCTTCTGGGGCTTTTTTCATGACAGTTATTTCAGTGCTTTTTTAAAAATCCAGTTCTTTCCAGGAGTATTCCTCACCCTCATGGTTGGGGAGTTTTGCTCCCGCCACAGTCCCCTGTGTGGTGGCCAGAGCTGGGTGGAAGTTGGCTGCGGTCTAGTGAGAGATGGTAGAGAGGGAGAGGGGCATTTGGTGACTTTAGCAGCTTTAGCTGACTTTAGCTTTCAGTGGTCTGGGAAGCCACACTCTGGCCATGACTCTGAGCTCCTTACCTGGCAAAACTCATTCCAAGAATTCTGAGAACCTACAGGAGTCCACAGGCCTGAGGCATGATTTGGGGGGACCACAGCCCAAGGGCACAGTAAGAAGGGAAGTCCTGAAGCTACACTCTCCCTGGAGAGACCCCAGCCCCTATGTTTTACATTGCTCCCCAAAGGAGTCCCCTGGCCCTGTGGTCTACACCACCGGCCCTATGTGAATGTGTTTCAGTGTCTCTCTCTGCCCGGTTGGCACGAATCCGACACCAATGTGATGTGACTTCACGGTAACCCTTACAAGTCGGCAACTTTGGTTTTCCCAAATGCTCATATGCATCACCCCACAAATTGCTGTGACTATTACCTCCATTTCACATATGGGGAAACTGAGCTCAGCAAACTTAAGCAACTTTCCCAAGGGCCCAGAGCAAGCTAATAATGGAGCTGAGTGCAAGATTCGGGGTGGGGGTGGGCGAGGGCCCAGGTGTGCACCCCTCCTCCCCACCCAGGAAGGGGAGCGGTGCCTCTGGGAGGCTGCCCCAGCTCACAGCCTCACACCGTGCCCAGGATGCTGCTTCTGCTACTGACAGGGCAGTGCGTAAAGGGCTGGCGGGATGTTTATGGGCTCAGAGACTTAAAACAAATCCATCTCTTTAATGGCCTACAATTATAAAATAAACATGAAGGAAGAAAGCCTCCTGCTTTGATCTCAACACTCTGGGTCACATTAAACTGCTGGTAATTGAGTGAACGGCCCTGGGTGTTGGGACGTCCCTTCAAGATTTAGCCAAATGCTTTAAAAATCTATTTGGGGAGGCCGAGAAGCCTGTGAATGTTTAAATCGAGGATAGCTAAATTACAAAAAGTAATTAGAGCTCATCAAACTTTGTAAACTCTTCCAAAAAGTGTAAAAGCAGATGGCCCACAGTCACAGAAACTGGCCCAAAGTTCCTGGTGTTGGGGCAGCTGGGCCTGCAGGGGCTTCCTCGGTCAAGTGCATGGAGGTGAAATTCAAATGTGCAAAACCTGCTTCCTCCACCCTGGGAGCCCAGCGGGGACACTCGTGGGACCCATGGCCGTCCGCCTGGGGAGCACAGGGTGGGACTGGGGCAGTTAGGGCAGATCAGCAACTGCAGACATGAGAGACGGCTCTGTCTTCATGGCCTCACTCCGCAGCACTATGCCCGGAGAAAGACGTCCACGCTGCCGGATGGAGCAGTGCGGTGGGCAACTGCACATCAGAGCCATGTGTGGGGACTCATCCTTCACCAGGTGCAGAGTAGAAACATACTGAGTGGGATTCAGCTTTGGCTGTACCCCTCAAACCACCTGGGCAGTAGCACACAGTCCCCAGCCTCCTCCGTGATGCGCAGTCACACCCTTCCCCGCAGCCAACTCAGAAGCCAGCGTGATCAGCAGCACAGCGCCACGGGCTGCAGTACACTCACCCCTCCCTCTTCTCCCTGGTCATTACTGCACCTCCAGGCTCCCGATTTCCTTCTTCTACAGCCAGGCTGATGTCACCCAAAGCAGGACCGGAAGGCCACCAAGTCTGCGGCTCCGTCCCAAGGGACTGTGCTGTGCGGCCTTCCCTGAGACACTCCATGCTTCTGATTCTGTCCTTAGGGAATGTGGGTTTCCCTGTCATAAACCTCATCACACATGGCCATGGAGGCCAAGGCTGGAGCCACACAAAAACCAGATGGGTAAGAGGTCAAGGAGGCAGCAGAGAAGGTCCGTGACGCTCCAGAACATGGAGCCTGCAGGTGCAACAGAGTGAGCCCCAGGAAAGGTGCTCTAGAGCTGAAACCAAGGTCCTGTAAGGACAAAGGCAGGAGAGCAGAGCAAAGCAATCTCGCCGCTCCAGGAAACCCACAGTGAGGGTCAAGACCCACTCCCGCCCACACTCAGCCTGTTCTGCAGGAGGACACGAAGCTGTCAATTCTAGTCTTCATTTTACAGAGACAACTCAGTGCTTCCTTGAGGTCAGTCCCTGCCAAGTGCCAGCAGGTAAGGAGGACTAGCCAGGAAGAAAAACTAGACCGTGGGAACTAGACAGGAGTGACCACAGCACCAGGTCTGTGTGGGGTGGAATGAACATAAATAGACCCGTGTGACAATGGCCTCAGCAGACTGAGCAAGGGGTGAAGGCCAGGAGAGGAAGGGACTCAGTGGGGACAGAGTAGGGACACTACAACCTTGGCGAGAAGAAGCTCGATCTGTGACAAGATTTGAGCCAGAGCCCTTCTCCTACAAACTCCGCGTGCAGAGTCACTGGTCACGCAGGTAGGGTCTCCTCTGGGGCCAAAGTGACGTGGAGATGGCCCTGCACAGGCTACAGCTTGGGTGCCCTGAGATTCTGACGGCCCCAAGCTCCTCATGCCTGGGACAGAGACTGGCTCGCAGCATTAGGACTGAAACAACAATATTAAGTAATGGACAAATCAAGCAGTTTTCAATGCAAGGGCCCACTGGCTGGTCCCCCACAACACAGGTGGCTTCTCCCTCCCTCATCCACCTCCAGCCTGGCCTGTGGCCCCTACTGACCTACCTCCTGGCTCTCTGTAGTTACACCCTGTCTCTACATTGTAGTGTTATTTGCCAAAAGTGAAAATTTGCTGAAGTCACCTGCCAGCCCCAGCCCAGAAGCTGCCTCCATAGCCTTCCCCTTCCAGGGGTGCAGGGACCCTGCCCTGCCGCTAGAGACCAGGACACCACCACTGTGCCAGCAGCACACGGCACTGCAGGACCGCAGGAGGTAGGGAGCTTTTTGTAAAGGACGTTTCAACTGAAATAAAAAGTGGAGTGCTCTTTGGAGAACTAGAAAGGCTTAAGAATTTTCTAATGAGAAAAATTCGCCCTCCTGATGTCATGGAGTCAGGAAGGCATGGATGTGTCCAGAGACCCAGTCACCTTTCCAGCACATTCTGAGGACAAGCATGACCCTGGGCTTGGGTTATACCAGTTCAACAGCAAAGAGCACAGCCTTGTGTGGAGCATGTCCTGGGGCCAGGAGCCAAGAGCAAGAAGCTCAGAGGAAAAGGGGTCCTGAGGTTGAGGGCTGGTTGCAGGCAGCTGCCAACCCACCTAAGGAAGCCCTTGTTCTGCTAGGGCTGTGGTCAGAGACCTGAGCTGCCCACCTTACTCTTGCTACCAGACTCTGCCCTCAGCCACATAATCTTCCTGGGCCAAGGGCATAGGTCTAAGCCCAGAACTCTATAATAGTGGTTATAGCTTGGCTTTCAGATAACAAAAGATGAAAGAAAGAAGAAAGAAAGAAAGAAAGAAAGAAAGAAAGAAAGAAAGAAAGAAAGAAAGAAAGAAAGAAAAAAGAAAGAAAGAAAGAAAGAAAGAAAGAAAGAAAGAAAGAAAGAAAGAAAGAAATCTATCCATTTTTACCTCACTTACAAGTTGTCCACATGTACATTTGTCTTATTTTGGTAATTAACAGCCCTGGCATGCATTTCCTAACCTTCAACCACAGTCAAGTCTGGGTTTGCACTTCATACAAGAAAACAGGTAGTCGTCATGTGCCTGTCACTTAGAAAAGACTGGACACCACCCAAATCTCGCCAGCCCTGGCCAGATCAGGTGCCAGCTCTAAGAATCATTTCCTATTTAAGAAATGGGCATAATCCCTGACCAGCGGACACTGAAGCATTTACTTGCCCATGGGAGTTGGGCAAGGAGGGGAGAGACGGGTGGGGAGAGGGTGCTGCGTTTGCTCCAGGGGTGCAGCTCAATCCCCAATCCTGGTAAACAGAGGAAGGAGGAGCCCCAAGACCCAGCGGCACTGGGACCATTTTGCCTGACTCTTCCTCATCTCCAGCTTCCGTCCTGGCCTTACATCATAATCCAGAAGGGAGGGAGGTAGGGAGGTGGGGTAGGGAGGACACTGAGATGGACAGCACATCTTTACCCACATCTGCCTGCATGGTGGATACAGGGCAGCCCGGGCAGTGAGGAACTGAGTGCAGTACAGATAGCTGTGGGGCTGGGGCTGGGGACGTAGAGTCCAGGGCACAGTTACAAGGAGACAGTCTGGGCACTGAGGCACTGAAATTCAAAGCCAGCGGTGCAGAAAGCAGACAGAGGCCCTGAGTTCAGAGTCTGCCAGCAGCAAGAGCCAAGGCTGACCCGCGGGCTGCTAATGCAGGCGTAGGCAAGCTCCATGCACTCTAGGTGCTGAGCCCTGCCTTTGAAGCTCAGGGGTTCTGGGGGTATGACTGCTGCAGGTGGAGTGGCCCCAGAGGAGGGGCTCAAAGACACCCCTGCAGCAGGCAGTCCGTTTGCTCAGGGCTGGGCCCATGTTGGCCACAGCGCCTCCTCCACTGTGCACACCATGCTGTTTGCTTCAGGTTCACTCCCAGGATGAGCTGGGGTTTGTTTCTCAGAGAGAAACAATAGCTTTGAAAAGTTGCTGAATAAAATCTAGACCCTCTGTGTGCCCTTCGAGGGCAGTTTCTGCCTTCCGATGTGACCCCAGGCAGCCGCTTATTCACATACAGGACCCTCAGGAGCTGGAGGACACTTGTGAGAACTTCCTGCTCACCACAAACACCCCTGGGTGGCCATGTGCGGTGTTTCGGCCTGCCCAGCCCCGGGGAACAGTCTGACCATCTACCCTGGATAGCACCAAGGGGGACTGTCACTGACCGGCAGGGGATCAGGGCCACGGACAAGAGAATGCACAGAATGGGCACCCTGCCACGTCAAGGCAGCCACAGTACACAGCACTCTGCTCACCTGGTCCCAAGCGTCCCTGCCAGCTGACTGAACACCACCCAGTCACCTCAGAAAAGCTACAGCCCTGAACTCCCAGGTAGAAAGCAGGCACAGGTGAGGGGTCAGCCCTGAACGGGTGTCTGGAGGTCTCTGTCCCACACAGACAGTGGCTATGGCCACGCTTGGCATGACAGGTAACTCCAGGGAGTAAGGTCCAGTATCACCTTGAAAGCCACAGCACACACTCAAGACACCTGCCAGCGATCACTGAGCCAACGTCACCTAATTTACATGAATTTTAGCACCCAGAATGATTGACACTTAAGTCCAAAGTGTGTGTGCCTCTGTTCTTGGAGAAAATTGGCTTAAGGGTCACGGGGTGTGGATCCAGCACACATGGGTGAAGGCAAAGTTGGTGCGATGGGTAAACACTGGAGAACGTCACTGGGCTGCACATTTGGGCTCCTAGGGAGCAGGCTCTGAGAGGGGTCAGGTGTTGGACACGTGCGGGTGGCCTTCGGGTCAGCATCTACAGAGGAAGGGAGAAGCTGGCTGCAGTCTCCACAGAGGCCTCAGCAGGTTCCCGGGGCCAGGACTGGCCACTCAGCGCTCTCCTCAGTGGACCTTGTTACCCACCCTCCCAGGTGGGAGAGGACACACCCTGGAGCCTGTCCACACAGCGGGAGCCAAAGCAGTCCTCGGAGAGGGACGACGCGAGTGAGGGCTGGAGGGTGAGTCTCCTCTCCTGAGAGATCAGGTGGGTCACAGCGCCAGGCCACACACACACTGGGATACATTCGACACGATACTAGGGTATCCCCAGTCATGGACAGCGCTCGAAGTAGCCTTTCAGACACCACTACCCCAGCTTTCCAACCCAAACCCAATGCCTCTGACATACAACATTCAGTATCCTCCAACATTCGACCCTGGTGACCCTCAAGAGCAAGACAGGGACCGGGTCTGCAGCTTTCACCACACGGCCCCAGACGTACAGCCTCGGGCGCTCCAGGTGGGTCCTCCACGTCCTCTGTCCTCAAATCCAGCATGCACACTGGCGCGGGGGCTCTCAGAGGTGGACTTGGGGCTATGAACTGTGTGCCACAAAAGAACTTTGCTCCTGCCCTGTCCATCCACAACGAGCCACATGTCCATAGGAGATAACACTGGTGACACCTATGGGACTCTGTGATTATGCTCAATGCTGCCAAGCTGTGTGCTCAAAATGGCAGACAGGAGGTTTGTGCTGTGGATGTTTACCACAGTAGACACGGGGAAGCCAGAGCAGGGATGTCCAGGCACAGATGGGACACTGTCCACAGCACAGCCCTGTAGGGCCTAGATTCCCGTGCTAGAGCCTAAGTGGCCCTGGCAGTGGCCTTGGGCAGCAGCTCAGCCTGCCATGCTGTGTACAGCCCAGCCCTTGGCCTCCTTCCCAACTCCCCGGCCTCCCCTCTGGCTCTGTTCCTGAGGCCCAGCCTTGTACCACACCATCTGCGGCACTCAGGGCAGTGGCTTCCCAGAGGCTGAACTTGCTACCTTGCTTTAAAATCTACGTGTACTGATTTTTCTTTTAATGTGAAGCTAATGTTGTTAGAAAGAAATCCATATGGGATATGTATGTGTGTGTGTGTGTGTGTGTGCACGCGCGCATCTGTGTGTGTCAGAAAAACAAATAACCAGGCAGAAAGTGGCTTTTATAACAACATAGTCGATGGGAACCATATAGACTATAATGGGCTGGACCACAATCCCTAGATCACACATGCAGAAGTAAATTGGGTGTGAGATGTGTGTGTGGACGTGCATGTGTCAGTGAGCAGGGCCTTCCCCTTCCCCCTCCCCCTCCCCCTCCCCTCCCCTCCCCTTCCAAGGCACTGTTTTCACGAATCTCGGGCCCTGGCTGCCAGGCCCACCCCACAAGGCTTCCGAATGCCACGCTGGAGGACTGCAGATTTGAAGCTCCGCACAGTGTGAAACCCCTCCTGGAAATGCCGGTAATATCCAAACAAATACCTGGATGTTCTGGGCGAGAAGCGCATTCCTGGCCCCTAGCATTTTCTCTAAACCTGACTGTCAACACTCGCTAAGATCCACCTAGCAGACGCCAAGGCTGGACCCGGCTTCCCCTCACCCACCACCCACTTAAAATACTTTGCTTCCTTTTAATCAGAATAAGCTCGATTATCTCCCTTCAAGCCGAGGTTGTTGTTTTTATAACATTAACAGTCTAAAGCGGAGCGGGGCCGGCATTCCTACTGTCTCCCAGTCCCTGTCCTGGAAAGGCTGCCTCCGAGGTCTGGGGAGGAAGGGGTTCTGCAAAAAGAAAACAACAACAACAAAAAAAACACAGGACCATTTCATCCAGAACCGAATCCTCTCCAGACCGCTCTGGAGGAAGAAGTAAGGACACTTGGGGAAGGCAGAATTCAACTTTCTCCTGCTTCCTTCTGAGAGGACCGAAGGAGACGCAGCTGTGAGAAGCAAAGCACGGCAGCTGGGAAACCAGAACAAACCGAGAAACAGAAACGAGGACAGGCGCCCTCACCTAAGGCTCCTGATCAATCCAGCTTCATTAAGCTACTAAACGGCCTCTGTGCTGTGAGCTACAAGAAGTAGGAGTTTGTTCCTATCCTCAGCTGAAATCACCTCTCTCGGGTTATTTTCTGAAGGGCCAAAGCTCCCATTACCTGTCTAATCTGATTACATAAGAGCATCTGCGCCAGGCGGCGCCTCCGTCCAGGTCCACTCGATGCCGGAGGAAAGGAGGTCACCCCAGCACCAGCGGGGCCCTCCAGCACAGCCCCGTAAGCCACCAGGAGAATTCTGTGTTCCATGCGGATCCTGAGTCCTCCCTCGGAGGACCATGGGCGTCAGTCCTGGAAGAAGGCATCACCTTTGATTTACCAAATGGGCCCCTCAGTTTTAGCCCACTTGAAATTCACTCCTCCGAGACACCCTGGAGGGACAGATTCTTTATGAAACTCAGAATTTCAAGAGTAAACTGTCACCTCCTAGGTAGCCCTGACATGTCTCCTGAAATGATAATCCACCAGCACAACCCATATGTGCACTGAGGGGGGTCAAGCTAGAGGAAGCAAGCTTCTTTTTGCACGTGTGTGTGTGTGTGTGTGTGTGTGTGTGTGGTATTGAGGGCCTTGGCATGGAGCACCATTCCCCGTCCTTTTTTCTTTTTTTAATTTTTAAGACAAGGTCTCACTAAGTCGCTAAGTTGCCTGGGCTGGGATCTTCCCACCTTGGCCCCCCAGAAAAAGAAATTTCCAAATCATTAGGGAAGCCAACAGCTAGGTAACTCATTGTCATGACAAAGTCCTGGGCAGAAAGTCCAAGAAGACTAATGCAGCTACTGTGGGTTCTCTTCGTTTTGGTTGCAATAAACTCTACAGGCAGAAGAAGAGCGTGTCTACGCAGCTTTGTCTCGGTGACTAGCTTGTTAGTACAAGGTGTGAGCTAGAGTTTCCCACTGCAATAAATTTGTTTCAGTGTTTTTGCCACATCATCAATAACTTCATTCCAAGATCATGCACCTTACTTCAAATGAAGCATGCAAGCTCGCAACCAGTGTCTTGCTGCCCCTACTCACAGCAGACACACAGATGAGTGCCTGCTTGTTGCGTGTCTTTACTTTCTGAACACTTGGTTGCTGTTGCTGATTATCTTCCCACAGCTGCACACAGAAGGCCTGCAGAAGAGGATTCCATGGCTGGGGAGCTACCGCCTCAGAAGTGTGTATGGAGAAGCCCTCCTACAGAGTTAGTACCTGTAACTTCTCCTACAATTGTCCTGGAAGGAGAGATCTCTGCTAGTATCTCCAAGCATTCGGCTTACACCTAAAGTTTAAATTATTTGATGATTTTTAAGTTTGTAAACACGAAAGATGACTTGGTGATGAGCTGGCTGGGGCTATGTAGCTGGCATAGGAGCTGCCCTGCTACTCCCTCCACAGGTTCCCTGTGCCAATGTCCCCAAGGCTCCCACCCTACGCTGTGTGCACCACCGCTGAGTGTGAGCGCTCCTTGTGACCTAGTGTGAACCAGGCCATCATAGGCTTGACCTCAGAAGAGGGGACCAGGTTTTGATCACATGTGTCATGGGGTGAGAATCGATACACTGTATCAACCAATGTATAAATGCTACTCAGGTAAAAATCTGGACCAGCTGGCAGAGCCTAGGCCAGTAATGGCTCAGATCATATGGGGAGCCCAGGGCATGTAAAGCAGACAGAACCCACAGTAAAAATAACCAAAGTCCTAAATAGTTTCCTCTCCCAATCAGGTCCACAGAACTCTAAGCCCTTACAGACACTCCTGGGATTTGCCCTCTTTTTTCACTCTGTAATCTCAGAGTTTTATGAATACCAAACAGCGCGTCTACCCACAGAAGGAGAAATCCACTGAACGCACACATTCAGGTTTTCCGGGGGCTGTAACTTGTTCCTGTCTAGTTCGATATTATTGAGAAGCGGGAAGACACTAAATGAGACCATTTTGAAACCTGATTCATAGAAATATAAACAAGACTACGTTGGGCCCTGTTCCTGAACACAGTTCCGTGAGGTCATTCATCTGTCTTGCCTTTACCTTGGGGGTCCAGAGAGGAAAGGAAAGAACACGGCGACCACAGCATAAACCAGAGCTCTGTTTATCTCAACAACAACCAAGTCACAGTTCACTCTGTGTCCAGAAATCATTTCAGTGTTCTAAAAAAAATTACTGGAAGTACAGAAAGCTCATCTTTATAAAAATTATTACACCTTTAGTTTGCTTCCTGCGAAAAGGTCAGAGGGCCTAGATCCAATTAATGGTAAAAATCTACTTCGGGCTACCACATAATTTAGCAATGACTACGTTTTATTATTCCTCTAGTGTCTTTGAGACAAAAGCAACCACTGTTACATTTTCTAAGCCCATTTATAAAGAGACTCATTATATGGACTAAAACCCTACACATAAAAATCATACAGGCCCCCTGCTAATGGAGTCACCAGGACAAATACACTGCTAGGGACCAAATTCCTGATCTGCAGACAAAGGGAGGGAACGGGCTGGGCCCCGGTGGCTGCAGTGAGTGAGTGATTAACATGAATGCTTTGTGCTAGAGAGAGGAGGACACCGCCAGCAAACGCGCCTCCTTCGCAGAGTCCAGCATGGCTTTGGGTGTCTTTGTTGTTTGTAGCTCAGGAGTTGAAGTGGGTTTTCCGCCTGGAATGGTTGGAATTCTTGAACTGCAGAGTGCCCAGAGCCAGGAGTCACCAACGGCAGAAGAGAAGAGCTGACAGACTCAGCAGCCGTCAGTGGCTCTGGGGCCCGCACAGCTCACCAAGCAAAGGACCAGCCAGAGCTTGGCTGGTAAGTGCAGAGCATGTTGCCAGGGGCCCTGGTAGAGTCCCTGAGCTGGGGAGCTGTTTGGCCACACTACCCTGAGTGGCGGGACCTGGCAGGGCAGTGTGTGGAGCCGTGGAGCGGGAATGCACCTAGCTGAAGCAGAGCGGGAAGTCCTAGGGGTCTGTGGGCATCGCCACAAGTGCCCATGGTGGCTGCTTATAAATGCTCATTGCCCGGGAGCTGTCCACTATGCCTCGGTCTTCTGATTCTTGGTGTCTCCTCCTGGCCCCAGGGGCAGGTCTGACTCACCCCCACCAGAGAAGCTATCCCAACCCGGGGCATGGATGGGCCAGGCTGCACTTGCAGGCTGGGGCTGCTCCGCCTGCTCAGGGTCTGAGCCCCTCCCCTCGCTGCCACTGCACACCACGCCCACTGCTGGGCTTGGTCTCTCAGAATGGAGGCAGGCTGCGGACAAGACGGCTTCAGCGGTCTGCTGCGGACAAGAAGGCTTCAGCTGTCTGCACCCCCTTCACCGAAGTTTCTAGCATGGAGTGGGGCCAGAACCCGACACACCCGAGGGTACAGGGGGCAGGCTGGCATGGATTGGGCAGCAGTGGTACAGTCCTTTGCAGCTCCACACTTGTGCCTGTGTTTGGTGGTGACAGAGTGTGGGGTGGTGGCTGGAACCCACCACAGGGCTCCTTGGTCTTTGCCTGGAAATCTAAGAAGCAACGAATGCAGCCTGGACACTGCTTTCTTTCCTCTCCCTAGGTGGAAGCTTCTCTGGGATCCTGTCACTTCCTACCCAAACAGAGGAGGAACAGCCACAGACCCTATGCAGACTAATGCCAGGTCCTGAAAGGCCCGAGGAAAAGGTTGAAGCAGAAGAGACACTGAACCCGCCTCACCGTTCCCAGTCCAGGAGCCCCTTCTTCAGGGCCCGTGAGAGCTAGGAATGCAGGGCCTGGGCCCCTCCTGTACTGCGTGGGATGGAATCCCAAGGCCACTGATAGGCAGGGACGCAGCCTGGCCAGGCTCCCCAAGCGCAAGCCCAGGGAACACTCACCAACACTTGTAAGAGGCCGACTGAGTCACAGATGACGGACAAAGTAAAGGACACAGTTTCCTTCCGATGGGATGAAGGACCCCACAGTGGGCAGCCAGGGACGAGAACCATTCCTGCAGCCCTCGTGGTTCCAACAAGGCCAAGGCTGGTGGACTGTAGCTTCCATAGCATTCCCATCATGAAACCCCGGCCTAGTGCTGGTCCTCCAGGAGCGGCCATCCCTAAAACGAGGATTAACAGGACTCTTGTCCTTACTGGCCGTGAAGTGAGAGGACCCAGGGACAGGAGACTGGAACCTTCCCTAATGGTTACTGTGCAAAACCTGAGACTAAAACAAACAAAGTAAACCAAAAGGCTCCCAGGAAGGGCACTGTCGTGTTCTCCTGGCCCACCTCCTTCTGGAGGGTGTGGACCTTAGGAGGACAGAGACCATGGCCGCAGTGGGGTCACCACAGCCTACACCCACTGCCCACGGTCTTTGTGTGCGTTAAGTGCCCTCCAGACCCTGCCCCAGGCCCACATCCTGTGCCTGCTGCCAGCAGCCCCGCAAGAACAGCTACAGGAAGAAAGAGAAGGTCCCTGCCCTGAGAGGCCTTCTGTCTCTCCATCCTCCAGAGCCGGCTGCCCTGAGAAAGAAAAGCAGCTAGTTAATCTCAAAATATATGCTCAGCAGGGAGAAGTATTATAAAAATAAAGGATAACCTGGAGGAACGTACACAAGAAGCTGTAATTTCAACAAAGGAATCCACCCGGTGCGTTTGAAGCATTCGCAGTGCATATTATTCTGCATTAGCAACGACGATAAACAGTGTTTTAAGGTTCAGGTACATCAATTATAGCGCTCCCAGATATTCGGAAGTCTTTTCCTGTCCCATCTTTTATGCTGTGCCTCTCAAGTTCAAGTCAAAGCTCTAAAAACAGATTTCTGTTCACTGTAAATCCCCGATGGCCATTCATAATTTTTTATATTCTTGTGAGATCAAGGCAAATCATCAGACCAAATGACAGATGTTTTTATTATCTATCCAGATGTAAACACTGGCAAGGATAGAGGTAAAAGCAAATGGAAATTGTAAACTTACTTTCTCACCTGGCTCATTCCTGAGAGCTGAGAATTGATTAACAATCCAATCACCTGTATCAAACATTACTTTCTGCCTCTCTTCGCCTAGTGAAATAAGCCCCTCCCTTTTTAGTATAAGCTATTCTTAGTCACTCTTCCACAGGTTAAAGGGAAGAACAACCAAAACAAGAGCCTTGTGGGGAATCAAAACACCCCCATTTTGCCTAAGACAGCCTACGTGGAAATGTGCTGCTCCTCCTTCCCTGGCAAGTCAAGATTTGAGGAGTCTTCAACTACGGTGAGAATGGAGGCTGAGGAGAGTGTCTACCACACAGTCTTTGAATCTTGCGCCCACGACCTGGACCATGAACAAGTTTGGGGAGGCTGACTGCAGGCAGCCACGATGCCCAAATCCGCAGCAGAAACACTGTAATGAATGGGCACGTGGGGCACACCTGCAAGGTGGCGCCACCTGGTGCCTCTACGGGGCACAAATCTGGGGCCAGGAAGCACTGGTCCTTTTGTCACCTGGAGCCAGGAGCACGCGTAGCACACGGGCAGCTGTCTTTCATCATGCAGAATCCTCGCTTGCTACCGAAACCAACCCAGTCTGAAAGAGACTTGGAAATCGTTCATCACTCCACCGACAGCAACCTTCCTCGGAGGGGAAGATGCTCCTTTCCCCATGTGTTGGCCCCAAGCTCATACGGCAAGGGAACTCCCGCTCTTTCCATGCACACGTGTGTTTCAGCAGCAACCTCGGCCACCTCCAGGTGTAAGGGACATGCACGGCGCAGATCCATGCTCTCCTGGTCACAGGGACATGACACTCGCTTTATGAAGGCACGCGTCCTGCTTGGTGGGAACATGTAGGAAAAGAAACACAGCTTGAGAGCACAAAGCTAAGAGACACAAACAAGATAGGCAAGTTTCGGTGCCGCATGGTCTCTCTTATATGAGAAACCTAGAGTATAAATAATTTTTAAAAAACAACAAAATACAATATAGATGACAGGAATCAAAGAGATAGATCTTTTGCAAATGGAGAGAGGATCCAGAGGTGCAGGAGGGGAAGGAGAGGAAAGGAAGGGACTATAAAGAGAAAATGTGTTAGGTATATGCACCTGCCCCTTAAGATAAATATAATCACTTTGACTGCAAACATGGACTGGTAGAAAATAGAGCCAAAAGCAAAGAAAAAGATGAACACTTTTACTATTCAAAACAATTTGAGAGATTAACAAAATGCAGCAATCTCAGAGGCAAATTGGCTATTACTTTGCAAAATATAAGCTCCCTCCCAATCTGTGTCCCACAACAATAGCACAGGGTGGGAAGCCAGCCAGCTGTGACACAGGGCCGGTCACTCTGCAAGGGCATCGTGGTGCCATGCAGAGTCCACACACTGGCCATTCTGACCCTGTTCTAACTTCCTCCAGTCTCCAGTCTGGCCTGCACAGCTTCCAGTGACTTCCTTAAGTGTCCTGGGCTCAGTGACAATGACAGTGGGGCCCAACATACTTCTACATGAGCCCAGCATATCTGTGCCCTGTGTGCCAGGTGATATCCGGGTCAGGGGCTTCCTTTCTAGAACACTGCCACAGGTACAGGGTCAGCGCTGGACCAAATGACTACACCCTGAGGATCTGGCACAGTGACCACAGCAGGGATGGGAGCCAGCTGGGGCCCTGAGGGCCCACCTGCCCACGACTCTCTGCACCATGACTGGCACCCTCACTGCAGTCACAGAAAGAGGGAAACACAAAGCAGCATATGTGACATCAATTACCACATCAATATTTACAGGAACACTGCAGTGAATGCTTTTATATAATTGTTTTATAATCCACCCCATAATTTATTGATCTATAATTATTTTAACAGAGCTAGACCTGTATCATTAGCATGGTGACATCATTTGACATTTCCCTTGCAGCAACAGATTTAGCAATCTCATCCAGGACTGAATAGTGCCGTGTAGCCCTGACCATCCTGGGCTCATGGAAGCACAAAGGTGGGTCTGGGTGAGAGAAAGAGGGATGAGAGAAGCGGAAGGAGGGAGCAGGGAAGCCGAGAACCTGCGTCATGCCAGGCACGGCCAGAGTCATGACAGTGAGCACCACCGTGTGTGCACACATGTGATTGTGAGTGTGTGAATTGCATGTGTGTTTGGGGGTGTGTGTGAGGGTCTGTGTGAGTGTGTGAATGAGTGTGTGGGGAAATGAATGTGTATATGCAAACATATGAGTGTGCATGGGTGTGTGAGTATGTAAGGTTGTATGTGACTGTGTGTGGGGGGGGGGTATGTGAGCATATCTGGGTGTCTTGGGGCCATCACCCTGCATACTCAGCCGGGATATGTCCACCCCGATGCCTGCTCTGGGACAGCAGGCCAGGGAGGGAGCAGAATCCACTGCATCCCATTTTGCTCCTGGCTGGTCACAGTCCCCTGAGGCTCAGTCTCTTGCTGGGGACAGCAGCTGCAGGAAGGGACCTTAAGTCTGGATACAACCTGCAAGACACCCAGCCCCTCCTGCACCCTCCGGGATCCAGCCTCTCTGCCATACCTCATGCCATCTCTGGCCGGGAGGACTCAGGAGTCCAAAGTGATACCCGAGGAGGTGACGATTAGGGGTCTCGGAGGCTTGGGCTGAGGATCCTGGCCTAGGGAGTCTGAGGCAGCATCTGGTTGGCCCAGGTCCTGGAGGAACACCATTGTAAAAGCCCTCCAGGAATGAAGCAGGGTGGCTGCATAGCATGCAGTGACTCAGTCTACGGAAGGAAAAAAGCCAGGATGCACAGAGGCAGGGGAGCACCTCACCCGGTCAGCTCCTGCCTGAGCCCCTGGCTGGACCTCAGCTGCTGTGACTCCAGGCCATGCTGCCCACAAGGCTGGGACAGCCAGGCATGTGATGCCCAAGTCCAGTTATCTGCAAGCAGGTGAGGACACCCTATGCACTTTGAGAACAGTTTAAAAGCACTGACAGTTACTCTCCAACCACCTATGGAGCCGTTTTTATAACACAAAGCACCACCTCCGAACACATCCGCATCACTGGTTTCCCACCTCAGGCTGCGAAGCGGCACCCTGAGAATCAGTCTTTTGTTTAAGTTTCTTCTTCTGGCCTAAAACTTGTGACATCAGATTTCTCCTCCAAACCAAGTTTAAAACTAGAGTAAAAGAACAACAATGATAAGAAAAAAAAAGTCTTGGAATAGTGATACCAGTCAAAAGTTGCATTTTGACCTATGAAAGCACAAAGGGCACCAAAATGCTATGCATTCCGCGCTGCTCTCTGGGCCGAGACCCTTCTGGAAAATGGCTTCATCATGTAGAATCACTGAGCACGGGTCCTGCGGTATTGAAGTCCACGGGTAATTCAGAAACCTCATTTCAGTTCAATTTTGAACCCTCATGCTGTCAATACTTTATATCTACTCTCAGGTAGCAAAATTGGTGGCTTTATGAGCTCAGACAAGGTCTTTGACCTCCCTCCCTTATGCAGTGAGAGGCTGCACAGCGCCTCCAGCGGCCCTTCCCAGAACTGCAGCTCCGCGTCCCGCCTGGGACCGTGCTATCGGAGCCCAGTGCGGTGGTGTAGGGAGGAGAAACTGCACAATAGCGCCCCAAGATTGTGGCAAAGGGTCCGTGTCACAGAAATCTAGATCTAGGATCTAGACGTTCTTAGGCTATAAAAAGTGTTGCCCAACAGTAAGACTGGGAGCCAATAAAGTAGGACGTTGTGACTTTATTGCACGTGGTTGGAGGGAAGGTAGACACAGCTTGTAAATGAGAATCAGGGGACCTCAGCTGGAGGACAGCTGTGCAGTGGGGGAACCAAAGAGGACGAGGACAACTAAGACAACCCCAGGTATTCCCAGGTATGGATGTGTACCGGGTTTTCAAAGCACAGAAGACCACAAAGCATAGGAAACCAGCTTGAACCTCTTGGCTTTCCCAGCACCATCAGCTCAGCCTTGTGGGAGATAGTACATTCTGTAGTTGTACATTCTGAGTGTTAAGAACCACAAAGTGTTAGAAATTATTTCCCCAAAGGTGACTGTAAATCCTGATACGTCTGCTTCCTTGGATTAATGAAGGGCTGGTAGATGGGTGAAGCAATCTAGGTGTGTCCAGGTGGTCATGTGGGGTGGCCTTGGGTGCTTTATGGTCCCTGTCCTGTTCTTCTCTGGCACAGTTACTCTGCTCTGCTCCCCAGCTCTCACAAACCGAGCAGGTTTGCCCCACCAGGCCTTTCTGCCATGGTGATCTGGCCCTGGAGCAGCCAACCATGCACTGACTCCCCTCAAGCCATGAGCTAAATCAAACCTCTCCTCCTTTAGGTTGTGGGCATAGGGTATCACGTCCCAGTGACAGGAACATTGACTAATAAACCAGAATTCCAACTTTGCTGGAATTCACAAGATCTGGAGTAGGAGCAGGTCAACTAATAGTACCCAATCACGTTTGCTGCCTGGACTCACACAGAGATCTCTCTAGATGTAGACACCAACTTTAATTTTAATAGAAAAAAATGAAAATAATTTAAAGATTCAACAATAGGTAGCTGGAGAAATTTTGTGCTAGTTACGAAATGAAATAAATACTAATAAGATATTAAATATCATGTCTGAATGTTCAAGTAACAATTGCCCTTAATTTCCTTCCTAAAACATCTGAGCTTTCTGAAATTTTTCACAGATTTATTTCTAATAAGAAAAGCAAATTCTACAATGTAGAAAAGTAGTTGCTAACATAGAAAGATGCTAATAACCTGTAATTAAGCAAAATTTACAGAATAGTATTTGTGGCTTATAAATATACACATGTGAATATATATTCGTGAAAATGTGGATGCACATACACATCATGACACCCACAGACACACAGTAACACACAGACATAGTGAGACACACACACACACACTAATACACAAACACAGTAACACTCACAAAGTAACCATTAGGCAAAATATACAAGCTTCAAAGTTTACTTATTATACTTGAGTGCTAAAGCATTTGTATCTTAGTAGCAGAATTGAATGTTATTTTCCCTTCATTGCTTATCTGTGTTTTATCCCAAAAGCATATGTTATTAAGTACTACATTTTTTCAAACATAGGATTTTTTAAAAATCATTATTTACAGAATACTTGAGGGCCATGTTCCAAATATCATGAAAATAATTCTATTTGAGAAGGAAATGCTGACAGCTCACAGGCACAGAAGAGATGAGGGAGGCCACAACTGTGGGGCTCCAGAGACCTTGGAGGCTCCAACGGAGGATAAAGGGCAACTGGTGCTGCATAGACAAATAGGACCAAACCAACCCACAAAGAAAAAGATGGAAGCCAGGAAATAGAGATTGGAGTAGGGGTGAGGAGGGCCAGTCTGTACTACACAGCAACATGGATGGATGGATGGGTGGGTGGAGATGAATGGATGGGTGGAGATAGATGGGAGGATGGATGGAGATAGATGGATGGATAGATAGATGGATATATAATCAATTGCATAATTCGAGTACAAAACTCTGTTCTGAGTAAATTTCCTGGCTGTCAAGCTAGAGTCCTCATTTGAAGACATACACAGCTCATGCAGTGTTTCCTGGTCCTGAGTGTAAGAGAGATGTGAACAATGCCACTGATGGATGTTTTATTAAAAATGCAAGTTTTAGTTATCTACAGTTATGTCATTCATTGGCCCAAAGGCCATATCATAAAAGCACATTACATAGTGCACCTTCTCTGGGGCCAGGTTGACTGTGTTCTGGTCAGGGAGGGTCATCTATTTTTAAAAATGGAGATCCCTACAAGGATGGTATACAGGATTGTCCCTGCCCTACAGTGTAGCTTACAAACCACCATCCTAGGCCAGCCCTCCATACACTCGTGGAAAGCACCTTGGCGGACGGTCTGCCAGCACCTGGCAGAGGCTGTGTTGGTGAGGAGGCCAGACCACCAGCCAGGCCAGACGGCAGGGTGCAGGAGCAGCCCACAGGTCATGCGTGACTGTCTGGTGACTTTCCGGCACCCGGCAGTTCTGTGTCAATGAAGCACAGGAAGTGGTGATTTGTGTCACAGGTGATGTCCCCCAGCACTCGCTGCCTCAGCTGCAGGACTTTAATGTTTGTCCCATTAAGTGGGCCAGCGGATGCCATGCAAAAGGAGTGCCTGAGAATCGAAGGCAGGTAACGGAAGTGTCCCAGCCCCTCCATCTGAGTGTCTGTAGCCACAGTCCAGATCTTCTCAGGAATCAGGATCCCTAGATGCAATCCGGGAGTGCGGGTCCTGTCAGCAGCTGATGGGAAAAACACTGCTTTGTCTAAAATGTGCACAATCTTAAAGCTCAAGTTAGGAATAAAAGGGGCCAAGTCTTGATGTTACCTTACACTATTCAATCCAGGAACTTGATAAACGGGGAAATCGTGTTTGCCCTCCTGGTTCTGATGATGGCATTAGGATAAAACATCTAAAGAAGCATTTACCAGCTTAAATCAATACTAAGATCACGCGGATTGCCCAATTAACAATTTCTGTCCCTCCAGTCAAAGGTTGATGGGGGATCCATAAATTCTGTGAAATGTCTTTGAAGAGTCCTGACAGATCCTTTCCCATTAGTTAAAGCAATTGGTGTTTTACAATTAAAACCAGGAGTGAGAAAGGCCCGGAGATCCACTAGAGGAAGTGGCCACGTGTGCTTCAAAGGGCAGATGAAACGGCACACACCTGCGATCCCAGAACTCTGGGAGGCTGAGGCAGGAAGATTGAAATTTCAAGCCCAGACTAAGCAACTTAGTGACTTAGGGAGACCCAGTCTTAGAAGAAAAAAAGTATCTTGTTTTAGGGTATGATGTCTTTTCAGAAGCACAATTATTCAAGAATATGTCACTTTATTAAGAATACTAAGCGGTTTTAAACTGACATTTAACCGCAGCAAGTAATGGTTACCAGACTGTATTTTAAAATAACAGCTCCAATGTGTAACTTCCCACTAATCACACGGCACTCACTGTGTATCAGTTACTCTGTTGCCTCCTAGAAAACGGAGATTTTCCCTGAATCCTTGGAAATTAAAAACTGCTGAATGTTGTTTTTAAACTGAAACTGGTTCTAAATTAACATAAAACGTTTTCTTCCCAAAAGCAAACTTTCCAATGTCAGTTTTTCATTCTCTTTGGGTAGTATTTTCCCCAGTCCTAGGAGCTGAACTCAGCATCTTCACACCAAGCTCCATCACGAGCCCTTTTTCATTGTTTGAGACTGCGTCTCACTAACTTCCCCAATTGCGCAGCTGAGCTTGAGCTTGGAGCCCTCCTGCCTCAGCCTCCCAGGGTGCTGGGATTACAGGTGTGTGCCACTGCACCCAGTGAAAATGTTCCTGTTTTTTGGGATCGCAAGAGACCAAGACTGCAGCCGTTGCCCAGTTAGGCCGGGCCATAAGCTCGCTGGGTAGAACACGTGAGGCCCATTGGCTGCTCCTGGTGGCATCTGTCTGCTGGATGACACAGCCCAGGAGCTGCACACGGGCGATGGCTGCGGTGACCTCTGAGCCTGCTCTCCAGTCTCTCCTGTGTGAGCTCCCGTGGCCGTGAGCTCCCGTGGCCAGGCTCTCTGAACTTCACTGGGAACTCCTACGAGGGCCTCTGGGGTGAGTTCTGCACCCGCCCCCTGAGGACCATGCCCCAGCACCCACAGCCTCAGCTGAGCAGCGCCCTCTCCTGCCCAGCTGCTCAGTCCAGGGGCCGGGCCAAGAGCAGGGTGGGCAGTGCAGTGTGGGTGGTTTGGTGTCCCACACCAAGGCTTCCTCGCTGGCTGGCACATGGGGTCAAGGTGGTACTCGTGGTGCCCTGCCTCAGTCTCTCCAGGATTCCACAGCAGGCACCCTGCAGTCCTGGGGCCTACTCAGCTGCGGGCAGGAGTGGTAAATACACACAGCGAGGGTGTCCCTCAGCATCCCTGCGGGAGAAGCCAGCTTGGGACACGACCCCACCCACGGGCAGCCTCGGGGCAGCCTCGCCCACCTTCACTCTGTCTGGGTGGCTGTCCTCACTTCTGCACAAGGGCACCACCTTCCCATCCTGCCCTGGGGCTGCTCAGGGTCCCCTCGCCTGCGGGGCTCAGCTGTGTCCTGTCTAAGGGACCAGTTGTACCCATGTCCTCCCCTCAGGGGCGACACTTAGGAGAACCAGGCTCAGGCACCGGCAAACTCCCCTCCTCTTCCCCATGCACCCTTGCCTCCTGCAGTCTTGGCAAGTCACATGTGTCACCGTGATGTTAGATGCTATGACTCAGCTTTTGTCTTCTGTCACCCAACGTCCAGCTTCAGGGACAGAGGCTATAGAGACAACATGTGCATTGACATGGCCTCAGATAGTCCTGTCTTCCAAAGCCCTGCACATTCGCCCCCTGGAGTGTCCCCATGCACATTGTGACTACATGCTGCAAGACAGCACACACGTATGCCACCGGCTTCTGGCTTCCAGGTAAGGCAGCACTGCTCCCCACTCGGGGACCCTGCTTCACCGTGAACAGCCGCAGGTCTCCACACCGCCTCCCCCACACCAGGGAAGCCCTCTCCTCCACCCTGTCACCACACGGCTGCCACCTCCCACCGCCTTCCCGGAGCACACAGGCCAAGGAGGATCTGTGCGTGTCCGGGTGTGCAGTGCACTGCTCGTGGACACACCCACCTGAGCAGGGAAGGCAGCCGCTCCGCGTGGACGCAGCCGCCAAGCCCATTAGGAACCTCTAATTGCCCATTGGATTCTACTTAACCAGAGGGTCTCAGAGGACAGGACTTTTATCTTTTGGACATTCTATAGTTAGAAAAAATTCTATTAAAGATCCAGGATTAGACCATTCCCTAGGACAGTCTTCAATTATTAATCTGGGCCTGATGAAACCTCATAAAACCTTCACAGAGAAGCAGCGGAAGAGAAAGGCTGAGCTCCTGAGGGCTGTGCCCGGCCCTAGAAGATGCCCCTGTTGATGACAACACCTAGCACAGCACACCCACCACCCACTCAATGCCCACTGCGTGAAAATGCACCTGCCTTCACCGGGAACCTGCTGAGGCCACCTCAGCTGACCACGACAAAGGTACAGGACACGCTCGGGACATAGTTCCAGTTCTCAAATGGTTGTAAATTCTGCTAGGAAAGCAATAAAAGTCCCTAAAGCTATGGTTACACTAAAAATATATTTAAACAGACAATATATGCTGAAGAAAAGCAATTGACATCCCAGAACACACCAGGCCCTTGCTGCACCTTCTAGAATGTTCTTTCTCTTGAGGGCTGACTACACCCAAGTGCCTGCTGAGTGTCTTGTGTCCCCAGCACCTTCTCAAGCCTTCCACCCATTCCTCCCTGTCTTCTGTCCTGCACTTGTTTCTCCCCAGCCCCCCTCAGCCCTAACTGTACTGATTGGTTTGAATTATCATTTTCTGTCTCCTCTGTACAGCTGAAGGAGAGCTCTGTGGTGGACATGGTGCTCTGCCCGCCCATGGCTCACAGCAGGCATCCCAGAGTGGCTTGGGAGGGGATGGAACATAAGAATTACTGTGTGTGGTGTCCATGTGCCGCCTCCCCATGAGGAGTATAATCTTATATATAGCCATAAACAGGCAAACCCATCAAAAGTAACGTTTCTAAAATCTTCAAAGGCAGCTTCCATCACAGTCTGACCTCGTGTGGTGAAGAGCGTCTTAGGACAGGCTAACTCTACCTGGAACTGTCAGCCCCTGGGGAGTGCGGACCTCTCTCCCACATCGACACTGCACTGCAGGCTGCACTGCAAGCTTCAGCATGAGCCAACTCACATGTGCACCGAGGGACCGTCATGCGCGTGTTCACTCACGGTCAGGAAGCAAAGGCAGGCCCCAGCAAACATAGTCTAAAGTTCGGATCAGTCACCAGGCACAGGACTGAGGCAGACCCCCCCCCCCCGCATGTGTCAGAGCTGGGTCTCTAAGCAGAATCCTCTCCCGTGTGTGCCTGCCCCGCAGCCTCCCCCACCTAATGTCAGCCTATTGCTATTGAGTCAGTTAGGAGCTGTGTGGGGCTCTTTCATTTGGAATGTGAGTCTGTAAGTGTGTGTGTGTCTGTGTACCTGTGTGTGTGTGTGTGTGTGTGTGTGTGTGTGTGTGGGTGGGTGTGTCTGATTCTCTGTGTGTCTGACTCTGTGTCTACATGTGTGCACATGTGTGCATCCATTCCAGGTAGTTTTCTGCCTTCTCCGGTGGAGTTAGGACCCCTCACACCCGTCATCTCCACTTACAGAAAGAAGATGCACACAAGTGCGCACTCAGAAAGCCCCCCGCAGTGGGGTGAAAACCCCTGGGGACCTCATGGCCCAGGAAGCCTAGGGAATTAGGGACTCTGGACTCTGATGTCCGATGGCATAGACTGGCTTGCCTGTCCCTTCCTGCCCAGTTGCCAGCCCTTTCCCAGGCAAGTCCATCACGGCTCAGAAGGCCCTGGATCCTCACACATCACACAGCAGAGAGGCGCCACCAACACTGTGGACAGAGCCCGGACTCCAGCCCTGCAGCTGAGCCCACAGGAGGCTTCTCCTGTGCTTCCTGGGATGTGGCCACAAGGGTGCAGACCAGCAGCACTTTGATCTCTGGGCCCAGCCACATCCTCCAGACTGGGAACGTAGGGACTCTGGCAAGCTGAGGCAGGAGGATTGCACATTTGAGCCCAGCCTTTAAGTCAGCCAGAATCTGTCTTACAATAAAAAGTAAAAAGGGCCAGGGATATAGCTCAGTGCAAAAGCCTTGAGTTCAATCTCCAGAACTGGGGGGAAAAGGCAATTTAGCAAAGGGTCCGGAAAGCGTGCCCTGCCCGAGGTCTCTTTCTCGGTGCCTTTTTTCTTCTCCTCAGCGTATTCCTTTCTGTGATGTGGTAGAGTCTTCAACTAAACATCAGCAAGAGAAAACCTCTGTCAGCTGATCAAATATCGAAATAACTGCTACAAAAAGAAGACGGTCACACAAAGGAAAACAAAGAAAAATGTTTTCTAAAGCCTCCACTTTCAGGCACAGAGGGCAGACGGTGAACCCTCCGTACAGAAGCAGCCGGCCTGCAGTCACGCGTGGAGCACAGCCCGGGTGGGTAGTGTCTGAATCAGCTGTGACCTGTGTCTCCTCTCACCCACTTCCAGCGAGTGTCCATCCTCCCCACCATCCTCAGCTGCTGAGACCCTGGCAAAACTCTGTCCAGTTTCCCAGCACTCCACTGTGGACTCCCCAAGGTGAGAGCTCCATGGGGTTACGAGGATCCCCCTCCCCCATCTCTGATGTGAGCCAGGCTGTGGACACAGCCAGGTCTTAATAGGAGTCTTCCTTATCCCAAGCTCGCCTTATTGCATAATCTCTTCACAGCGTTCTGCAAAGCTTGGGAAGTACAGGAAAGGAAATCCCACCCTGAAAGGTTTGACGTGGTCTGAAGCCCCCACCCCAGTCCTCACCCAGCCCCCCAAGCAAAGCACGCTTTATTAACATGGGGCAAGTGGTCAATTTAAAGAGGGCCTGCGCACTAAAGCAGATTGTTTTATGTCTCTGACACGAGACTCCAGGTGGGCGAACTATCAAGGCCCGGGTTGAAGTGTGATTAATGCCTACTACTTGGAAAGCATCCAAACTTATTAAATCTGATGGAGTAAAGCAGCGTAACTTCTCGTGTTATTTCCAAGCAGTGTGATTAGACAGACGTCGTGGCAGTGAACGAAGCTGCTGAAGCCGCCGCTGTGTGCAGGGGAGGGGGCAGGCTTATTTACAGAGGGTTCAGCGGTTAGTTAGCGAGTGTGCACCGAGTCTGCCCCTCCCCCAGGGGGCAAAGTCACTTACCCTCCTGAGTTGCTGCCACTGTCCACGCTGAGTGCTGGCCCAGCAGGATGAAGAGAAGAAAATATGTAAGAAACCTCTTCCTCCCACCCCAAAATGAGCGTATCGATGTGCACATGCTCACCCCTCTCACACATGTATACACACACACAGACACGCTGGCCCTTTGCAGTCCTAGCCTGCCCCAGGGAAACAGAGTCTTGGTGGCCCCTCTCCACAAAGCACAGGAGTCGCCCAATCCCATGCCAGACCCACGTTCATACCCTGGCCTTGATGGTTAGCAGGTTTGAGCACTTGTGTGCTGCATGTGCTACATCGTCTGTGCCCTGTGCATCTCCGGGACGGACAGCTCCTAAGTGCTGTAGATTCTAGGCAAATTCATTCAGCTCTGCTCAGCACCGAGTCAGTTTCCAAAGGACCCAAACCAACAAAAGAAAACCACAGCAAAAATTCATGAACCCCGGAGTCCAACAAGCATGCCTGCTGGGCACCTGCCCTGTACCAAAAGGAGCCGGGCACTGCCCTGGCCATCACAGAGACATGCAGAGGCCAGCACTGTCCACCACATGACACATCTCAGGCCAGCACAACTCCACTACACATTAAACTGGAGAAATCCAGGACTTGGACACTCAGATTTAGGACTTTTCATTAAGAAACAGAAACACAACGAAAATATTTGTACTATCTAAGCCCAGCCCAGTCAGTGACAAATCTCAAGCAAGCCCGAGCCCCCACCCAGCTCTTACTGATAAAAGAATAACAAATACAAAAAATCTGCCAAACAACAAAGCCCCAACTTATTATACATGCTCATCAGTTTAACCCCCAGGAAAACGTGTGAGAGCCTGAGGGTGCTCCAGCCCTTTAATACGAGCCTCAGCAGCCGCAGATCAAGACCCAGCCCAGCCCTCTTTGTCTGCAAAGATGAAAGCGGGAACAGGTGGAGACTTTGTTGGAATCATCACCTGCAATTACACGGAGGAAAGCTAAGGGGTGCAGAGGTGAGCAGAGCCCGCCTGGAAAGGCTCCCGCAGCAGGTGGACGCTTGCACAGACTGCATGGTGTCTGCGGCACTCGTGCCAAGAACCGTGGCCACTGGGGTTCCCACACACAGCACACTGCTGGACAGGGACATGTGGGAACCTCGGACACAGACAGGGACATGCACAGAGACATGCACAGGTATGCATGCACACAGACACACACAGACACACTCCACACGATGTGTGTCTCACCTGCCCTAGTTCTTCACACAGGTTTTTCAACCTCCTGCTCTTTTTCCAGACTTTTGGCAACATTGTCCTGAGCACAAGTGTGCACACAACAGTGCTGTCTGAGGGGTTATCAAAAACATGGGGAATTACACTTAAAAACTTGTCACAGTGAAGTACCAGTGCCGTGAGTCCCCCTCAAAACCTCCCCCTCACTCCCGACTCACTTTCTGAAGCAACTCCAGAAGCCCTGTTTTACAGGAGTCTCTATGAGACATGATCAAAAACAGAGTGAACACTGCTGCTGGGCACCACCCAGCAGGAAAGAGGCTGCTAGGACACGACGCGGTGTCATCACGCACCTTAGCCGCGGGATCTGGCACTGTGAGACTTCTGGCTCTCCACAGTCACGACGACCATGAGAGGAAAATGTTTTGAATCCATTCGGGACATTGAGGCAGCCACAACAGCGCAGGACCTGCGCTGACAGGGACACACACGGAACTTTCAGAACTGCTTCGGGAAGTGGCAAGAATGACACGGTGTGTTCCAAGCAAGGGGGAGGGTGTGACAGGGGTGAGCAGCAGTGCGTATTTCACTGCAGTGCAGTGTTAGACACTTCCATTTTCATCACACCTTGTGGATAAACATAAACATACCTTTGGGTCCTGCCCTCCACTCATGGCCCAGACTCTGGTATCTATAATTACTGAGTCTGTACTGAGTCTGGACAGGGAGTGTGGCCAGAACTCCCAGAGGCCCCATTTCATGGGAACAGTGTCCCCCAAGAGAGTGAAGAGGCTTCATGAGGCTGTCACGCCCTGTGCCGGACCATATCGGTGTCACCTCTCAGCTTCCGGTAGAAAAGTCCATTGCTCCAAGGGGTCTGGAGTTGACATCTCCTGTCACAGCGCTCACTGCTACCTGATCCTTGGACCTCTCTCCCACCAAACCTCCTGCTGCTCCCCGGGAATAGGAAAGCATCTCAGAGCCAGTGGCACCTAAAGGGCGCCTGTCACACAGCCCAGGGGACAGTGAATGCTGGTGGCACAGAGGTTGTCACAGGAAGAACCTGCTCCCCTTGATGCAGGCTTCCGGTGTGTGTGGGTGCCGATAAGATGCCCTCTGTGGGAAGTCCACCCGGAGCTGGTCTGAGTTCCTCAAACTCCCACTGCATCAAAAGGAGCGGATGAGGCTGTAAGGCTGGCCTCCCCCAAAGACGGCCCGGGGACGACAGGAGGATGCGCTGCTTCCAGTTCCAGATGCTCCCGAGATGCCCGGTGCTGCCTTCAGCCAGCAAATCCCCAGCAAGAATCCAGGTGAGCCACTTCTTCATCACAGAGATGCTCACCGTGATGGTGACCAGAGAGAACTGCTGGCTGGTGTCACCTCTGGAAAGTGTCTTCTCCAAGGTAAAGCCACAGGACTGCTTCTAAAATGGATTTATTTTTAAACCTCGCAATCCACAACAAACCAGGGAAGTGAGTGGACATCAGGCCTCGGCCTCAGGCTGTCTTTTGGCTTCCTTCCCCAGACCTTTCTTGGTGAGTCGAATCTTTCTAACTTGTTTTTCTGTCACTGTGGGACCATCGTGCATATGCTGCTTTTCTATTCTCAAGGTTCCATTCAGCACCGTACTCACCTCTGTCCGTCGCCTTGGGGGACCCTTTCTGAGTCACATCACAGTGTCTGGGTTAGATAAAATTGGTCTTCAGGCCCAATCTGCTTTTCCAGGCCAGAGCCTGTGGACCTGGCCATGACCAAAGTTCTTCTCTATTTGGTCAAGAAAGCGAATGTGCAAATGGCATCATGTCAGATAAAACACATATTTTTTTCTTAAGAAAAGTCAGACCAACATATCCAAAATAAATACAACCTTTATTTTCTATCTGTTCCGTCCTTCAGTCAACACCCATTTACCTGCCATAGTTTTATACCACAGCAGACAGTCCCAGCATATTCCTTCCTCTCAACCAGAGCTTCAGATAGGAGACAGAAAATTACTGTATGAAAATTTCAATTTAATGGGCTTTCAGGGTCAATGTGTGTGTGTGTGTGTGTGTAGCCCAGGCTGGCCTCAAACTCACAGCGATCCTCCTGCCTCAACCTCCCAAGTGCTGGGATTATAGGTGTGTGCCACCATCCCCTGCTCAGGCTCAGATCTTAGGGAGTTTGTCACAGATGTGCCCCCTCAGCTTCTGTACCTCCCCAACGACACTCAGCAGGAGTTGCAGAATTTGTCACTGTGGACACCAGAGTGATTTCAAGGGGTCTCTAGTGACTGACATCTTCCTTGGCAGGTAGGTATATGGGTCTCCCGCCCTTGGTAACGAATGAGCTGCCCACTATGGAATCAGCAAAGCTCCCACAGCTCCTGGGGACAGACCAGTGCTGCCTTGGGAGTCAGGGGCAAATTTCCCTCCAATGACAGTGCCGGAACAGAGACGGACAAGGAGCAGACTCTGGGACCAGAGGCGTGGGGGGCCACTCTGTTCTGGAAGGCCTTGCTGGCTGTGGGTTTTATGAATCTTATAAATCTCAGGTTAGCCACATTGTTGTCACTTTGTCAGGATTTGGGGACGTGGGAAGGTCAGGGCTTAATTTATCTCTTCATATTGGATTAACTTAGCAATGAAATCCAGGCAGGCACTTTGTCTGCCTGTGATCCTGCCTGGCAAGAGAGCCAAGTCCCTTCCTGCCTGCTTCCGCCCACTTTTCCCTCCACTTCCTACCTTTTCTAAGCAATCATTTTTTTCCCACAAGCACGTTTACAAATGCAAGCACCAAAGCAACTAGAGTCTGCATGTTAGGGAACTCAATCATGCTCCATTTTCCTTTAGCACTAACAATTTATGGTTCCTAAGAAGGGGTACAAATCACTGGCCTGCTCTCTCTCCCGCAGCTCTTAGGAGTCCAAGCCAGAACCCAGAATTTCAGACCCCTGCCTTCCCCACGTGGGCACCTGGGCCCAGACAGCAAGGTGACAGCCTATGGCAGACTGAGACCCAAAGATGCCTCCCCCCTTTCCCTCCCACACTTGACACTGTCTTCTGCTGCCACCACGGTCATCTCTATGTCTGTGGCATGAAGATGCCATGTGTGCTTTGCTGCTCCCAGCTGACCTAGACACTCCACTCCTGTTTCCAGCAGCCATGTGTGGGAGACTGACTGAAGGCAAAGGTCACACATAGACCTGCTACCCATGCAGGCTCCAGACTGCACCCCATATTCACAGAAGCCCCCTTCCAGCCAGGGGCACAAGATCTAGCAAAGAGACCAGTGGTACACAAGACAGAGACAGAGTTACTCATCTTGGCCTGGAACAGTGTATGTGTGTTCCAAATATTTGACAAATACACTTGTACTAAAAAAACAAGCTTGCTACGGCTGTTCACCTGGTGCAGGGCAGGTCGAGGTGGGGATGGACTCACAGAGTGGCCCACGTTTTAGAAGTGGTACACCTGGCCCCTTCCTTCCAGCCCAGCCTGCTTTCCGAGTGGCAGGCTGTGGAAAGATTCCCTTTTCCACAAGGCTGGGCTGGAGGAATGCTGTCCTGCCCACACTCACGTGGCTTCCTGGCAGGCCGCCTAAGCCCCGGAATAATCCTGATAAATAAGTAACAAACCACGTGTCAGATTCGGAGCTGGCGCGGAGCTGTGGGGCTCTGCGAGGACTTGCACCTGGTGGTTACAGGGCTCGGGGCCTGGTTCGGGGCTGCAGACCCCGGGCCTCCTCCCGGGCAGCCCTGCCCCAGGCCCGTGTCTAGCTCAGGATCCCAGGGCTCTCCCAGCCTCTCTCCCTCCCCAGGGCCGGCAGTGCAATTGGGCACTTCCCACCGCCCCCTCCTTCTGGGTCCTCAGTCTTCAGCTGGGGTTCACCAATTCTTTGCTGTATTCATTTATTTATTAGCTTATAACCCCCAGAACAGCCTCTTGCCCACTTGGTCGTGGCCTGTCTCCCAAAGACCTCCCCAGCCTCTTCCTGTTCAGTCCCCAGCCTTCCTCTTCATCCACTCAGCAGTGTCCCTGAGTGTGGCCACAGCCCATGCCATGGAGATGAGAGGAAGCCACACTGCGCAGGCAGTGCACGGGCGGACGATGCTGTGAGTGACACACAGCCGCAGAGATACGGTCTTCGAGTTAGGAACAAAACAACTTCTGTGTTTGGGGATCAGAGGAGCAGCCTGGAGCAGAGGGAAGACGGGACTGATGTGCAGTGCGTGGAGAGGGTGCCACCACAGCCTTCAAAGACAGGTGAGGGCTGGCCGCCTCCACGTGGCCCCAGAGACAAGCGGGTCACCCCTTGCTGTCCCTACACCCCGGGAACCAGCAGGATGAGCTCGCGGAAAGCAAACAGAACTTTCACTGTCGCCTTCAGCTGGTGATGAGTCCGACAGAGAGAGAACAGCACAGAGAAGGAACAGCAGAGTGACAAGAACGTGCTTTTGAAGACAAAATGTTGGCGTCAGAATCCTTTCAGATTTACAGAAAAGCTACCGAATGACACCAAGGCCCCTCACCCCTCATGCTGACATTGCACATGGAGAGGCCCCTCTGCTGGCGATGAGGGCCACGTGTGCTGTGGCTAAACTCCAGGCTGCAGCCTGGGCCTTCCCACTCACACTCAGGAGCCTTGCAGAAGATCATAGTGAGCAAACACGTTCAAGACCAGCCTGGACTGCACAACTAGACCCAGTCTGAGTGGGGCAAGGCAAGAAAGGGAGAGAGAGAAGGAGAGAGACAGGGAGAATGGACATTGCAAAAAAACTTCTAGTTTGATTAAAAAAAAAAATACTAAGAGATCCAGGAAACTCCCAAACCCAAACCCAAGCAGGCTAAGCAGTAAAAGGCCCACTCTGGACCCACCACTGCTGAACTATCCAAAGACAAAGGTAAAGAGAAAAATCTTTACCAGCAGCAGCAGAGACAAAATCCACATCACATCCAGAGCAGCAGGATCCAACAGTGACCAGGAAACTTGAGGACGCCAAACGCAAAGGAATAAAGCTCTCAGCTAGCAATTCTATACCCAGTTAAACTATCCCTCTCACATACCCAGGAGGTCAGGGCACTACTCACCACACCAACTCCAGTATAGTCTGTGGCCTTTGGTGCCTCACCACAAATCATGACAAGGAGATTCTCTGGGCTAAAGGGAAATAAGACTACACAGCAAGTCAGATCCATAGGAGAAAGTAAAGCACACCAGAGATGTAAATGTGTACAAACATGTAAGAACATGTATTTACCTTTTGATGTTTAAATTTCTCTGTAAAAGAGTATTTTAAAACAAATATTGTATTGCTGGATTTTAATATTTAGCATGAGTATGAGCTTTTACATGACCATGTGTGTATGTGTCTATATACATTTCAGTTGTAGTGTCATATGTGTAGAGATTACCCATATAGACACATGCAACATATGTATACAGCTGAGTGTGGGCACGTGTATGTGTGACCATCAGCACAGAGGACGGGTGAGGAGAATGTAGCTCTACTAGCACACATGCCTGTATTTTCCAGAAAAAAAACCTGTGTTAATGTGAAAGACATTGTAATAAGTTAAAAATACCCAGAACACTCTCAAAATAATAGAATGTACACAAAGAAGTATAGCTAAGATATCAATATTTAATGCTGTACTTAAAATTTAACATACAAAAATGGAAGAAATAGGGAGTAAAACAGCAGGGACCAATTCAAACCAAACCAATAATTGTACTAAACAGAAATTTCCTAACCATTCCCATCATAAGGCAGAAATTAAAGTGAATTTCACAGCAGAAATAGGCATAAACAGAAGACACAGCACAACAGCTTCACTCTGGATCAGACGGAAGGCAAGTGCTCACTCTACGCTGTCTGGCGAAGACATGTTTAAACTCAAAGGTAACAAAGCCAGGTGGTAAAACTAACAGGAAATGCAAACCACTCATGGCAGAGCTGGTGTAGGTATCTTAATATTAAACATAGTTTTTAAGCTAAACAATATTACTAAAGACAAATAGGTACATCCCATGTTGGTGAGATGCTCAAAATAGTATTTGTGGCTTAGAATCAAAATACATTAGCATTAGTGCTTACAATAATGTAGGCATCTATCTACCTAAAACACAATCCCCAGATACAGAACGCCAAAGAAGACAGCAGAAAGATGGGCTTCGGTTCTGTAATCCACAGGTCAGGTGGAAAAGAAATGGGGAGAACTGAAGAACTGAACAATGCAGGCAAACACTTGCCATCTAGGTAACACTCCTCCCATGACAGGGAAAGACCGGTTATTGTCAAACACACCTGGGCCATTCGCTAGGATTTGCTTCTGCTGGTCTACTGCAAAGACAGTTTCAATAAATTGTAAAAGACTGAAATCATAAGGAGCATATTCTCTACCCACAGTCACATCAGACTTTAAATTTTTATTTAAAAAACAAGATTCTGATCAATCTCAAAACATACAATATATCTGTAAATAACCAACAAGTCAAGGCAGAAATTGTACAGAAAATGTATCTTGAACAAAATTAAAGTGAAAGCATGACAAACCAAGATTATGAAGATGCAGCTAAGGCAGGGCTTAGAGGGAAATTCGTCACTAAATACCCACATCAGAAGAGGGTTCTGTCTTAATCAGTGATAAAAAAAAATTCCACATTAAGAAGCTAGGAAAAGAAAAATTAAGCACAAAGTAAAACAGAAAGAGATAACATAGGACAGAAATCAATGAAATTCTCAATAGCCAAGCAATAGATAAAAATCGATACAGTCAGAAATCGTTCTCCGAAAGATCAGTAAAGTTTATGAACCTTTAGCTAACCTGAGGGAATAACACACATCCATTACTGCAGGAAACGGTTTGGAGATTTCTTATTAAGTTAAACATACACTTATCCACAGACCCATCAGTCCCACTTTAGGCATCTACCCAAGAAAAATGAAGAAATACGTCCATGTGAAAACCTTTATGTGAATGCTCATAATAGAGTTTTTCATAATGGGTCCAAACTGGAAACAGCCCAAATGCACATCAGCTGATGAATAAACAAACACAGTGGATCAGTGCGGTGAAATAGTACTCAGCCATAAAAACAGGTGCACTGCTGATCTGTGCCACCGTGGGGATGGATCTCGCCGTTACCGGCTCCTGACAGAGCCAGGCACGATAGACAAGCTGTTCCAGATGCGTGGAATTCCAGGAAATGCAGAATGAGGAGGAAGAGCGCGGACTATGGTTCCCAGAGGCCAGGACCAGAGCAGGAATGGACTGCAGAGGGGCACAAGGACATGGAGAACAGAAGTGCTCTAAATCACGCTGCAGTGGCAGATGCACGAGTTTCCACTTACCAGAATCAGTCAGCAGCACACTACGCTAGGTTGCGCGGAATTCCAGGCACCCGGACTTCAATAAAGCTAGAGCGCATGCGCGTGCGTGTGACCCACGCCTGCTGAGGAAAGAAAGCCAGGCTGCAAACCCCTTCCACACACGTGCTTGCCCGCCACTCACACACAGCTTGGTCCCTGCGCCTCGCGCTGCCTCACCTGGTTGCTCGCTGCATAACCTGCACATCTGTGACCTTCGGAGCCAGCAGCTTCGCCGTGCACATAGCCTGTCACAGCAGAGTCACACAAGGACACCGCTTCATGAGTACATGCAGACAAAGGTCTGGGTTGGTCATCTGTCATACCCATCCCAGCAGCCGGCTGTGGTTGCTTCCAGCTCCTCGGGGCCCAAGTCCTAGGTCTGGGCCACTAGGAAGAGAAGTGCTCCCTCCGCTCTGAGCAGACCCGCCCCAGCCCCGAACGTGTCCTGGCACTGCATTCCCAGGTCCCCTCACATTCTCCATCAAGAGACTCATCCCGGCAGCGTCTGCCAACACTCCTTGAGGTGGCTTCACACCCACCTCTGCCCCTCACCTGTCACCCCCAGCGGCAGGCCTCCGCCCTACTCCCACACCACCCCAGCAGACCACACCCAGATGTCTAGACCCACAGAGCACCTGGGTCCCACCCCAGCCTCTACCCACCTCCCTATGCCCAACCACAGAGCCACCGTCCTCTGTGCTTCACAGAAACTTGACTTTGGTGGGGCCTGGTGGTGGACACAGGTAATACCAGCACTCTGGGAGGCTGAAGCAGGAGGATTGCAAGTACAAGCTCAGCGTGGGTAACTTAGTGACTAAGCAAAACTCTGTATCAAAATGAAAAATAAGAAGGAAAGGAAGGAAAGGAGGAAAACAAAGGAGGAATTAAAATGTGTACATGTACCAACTTTCCACGAGGAATATAAACATTATGTACCACACACATATCCTAATAAACCAAAATAATAAAATATCAGAGATGGGGGGCAACAGGGGAAAGGAGGAAGAGGAGGAAAGGATGAAAGAGGAATTCAGGTGTGTTACGAACACATACCAATTCCCCACAGGAAATGCAGTCTTTAAGCACTGCTAACATATGCTAACAAAAACAAAAATTTTAAAGAAACAATAAATATATAAAAAAGAAGAAAAGGGCTGGGGATATAGCTCAGTGCAAAGGCCTTGGGTTCCAGCTCCAGTACAAGAAAGAAGGGAAAAAGAAAGAAAAGAAAAAAAGAAAAAAGAGTCGATTTCATAAACATTAAATTTGTGCCTATTTATCTGACCCCATTATGTGGCTACCAGCTTCTTAAGGAAGAGGACAGTCTTCCTGATCTTTTCTTTTTTTAATTAATTTTATTGGTACATTTTTGATATGCACAATGATAACATGTATCGTGTGGAATTTGTACCTCTCCATAATATGTCTTGATTCTTCTTTTTCCACTTTCCCTGCCTTCTCTGCAGGCCCTCATCCCTCGCCTTCATCGTTTTTTTAACCTCGCCATAATTAACATAGCACTTCACACACCGTGCACAATCCACAGACATTTTCCAAACTAAACACCTTCTTTGCTCCTGGTCACCCAGCACTGCTGTGTGCCGCTCCCTTGAATGGCTTCTTGGTCGGTGCTTCCTTTCCCCCCGGCTCCCCCATCTCCCCATGGCCCCCATGGTGAATGACAGAGATGTTGCCAGCAGGCTGCATAACGGGAAGTCAGGCAGCCCCTCTCCCCCTGCAGGAGACACCCACTTCTTGGCAGCAGACACTGGGGGCTCCCCGGTGGGGCTTGCTGCTCCCCTCTCCTGTAACAGCCACCATGCTCCCCACCGCAGGCCAGCCTCCCTCCTCCACAGGACTGGATCCATCCCCTCCCTTGGGTGCTCCTCCATCCTCCC